>JAHWFP010035313.1:0-18678 GCA_023313725.1 Lithobius niger | reverse complement strand
GACGGAGCTGTGTCGTCATGAAGCTGCAGTCAAGATGTCCGAGACTGGAACAGAGTTGTGGAACGCCCATGAGGCCGAGTGTGCCGTAACTTGTGCCCCGTGACTCTAATGCCCTTGTCTGTGCAGTTGATGTTGTAATCGTCTTAAGCGCCTTGGATTGTTTCACGGATCCATTTCGATATGGAGGCCGCAGATGTTTTTCCGAAGTTTCTTTCGTAGGGTAGGAAAAATTGGTTCTTCCTTTCCGTAAGCCTTCGTTAGTTGTTCTTGAGATGTAGAAACGTAATGCTCTGACGGGGCAAAAGTGACGTTTTGGTTCTTGACCGACGATGTGAGTTAAAGCCGGAATCACGATGGGTTTTGTTGGTTCGCAGGGTCGCTGCGTCTTGGCTCTGAATTCAGATCTTGGTGTTAGTGTGACATAGGTGTTGTCAGGTGCAAATATGCAGTATGCTGGGTCAGCTGAGAGTGCCTGGATCTCACTACAGCAGAGGCTTGAGGCTAGATTTGTGAGAAAGACTGTCTTTCTGGTTAGGATGGCCATGGGGCTGCTCTGAAGTGGCTCGTAAGGGTCTTTCAGAAGAGTGTTCAGGACGATGGATAGATCCCAGTCTGGAAAGGATCGTTTGATCGCTGGTCATTCCATTTCGAATGATTTAATTAGGGAGATATTTTGTAGTCATCAAGTAGGTGGTTGTTTCCAGCAGCTTTGAAGACCAAGTTCAGTGCTGAGCGATAGAAGAGGATTGTGGAGTCTTTTAAACTCTCGGAAAAAGGGTGTTGAGAAACTTCAAGAGTTCGGCAACAGGGGGATTGATCAGATTGACTTTCCTTCTGTCACACCAGTGAAACCATCTTGTCCAGTGGATATTGCAGATTCCGTTTGTTGATGTCTTGATTGCGAGTGATGGAATTCTTGATGCTTCCTCTTTATGAATGCCTCCCTGTCTGAGGAGTTTGACGATAGTAGCCACCCGTGCAGGTGTAGGGTGTGGAGATTTTGGTGGATCTTGGTTCCGGTTGGCTGAGTGAGTAGATCCATTGTTAGTGGCAGGCTTCTTGGGTCGTCTACCAGGAGGTTCAGTGGGAGTGGAAACCATGCTGCCGACAGCCAGTTTGGGGCTACAAGGAGGAAGAGGCTGCCTGATTGCTGTATCTTCTCCAGTACCTGTGGGAGTAACTTGAACGGAGAAAAGAGGTAGGCATGTAGGTTCTCCCACAGGAAGGTCAAGGCGTCTACAGCTGTTGCTCTCATGTCTGGGACTGGGTTGACGAAAAGGTGAAGTCTGCCATTGTACCTCGTGGTGAACAGATTTCTCATTGGGGTTCCCCATGTATTGAACAGTAATTCGCAGATGGATTTCTTTAGCGTCCATTCCCCTGTTGGTGGTTTCTTGCGGGAAAGAGAGTCTGCAATGACATTTCTGTTGCCCGGGAAGTGCAAGGGGAGGAGTGTCGTGCTGAGCTGGATGCAGAGGAGGAAGATTGCCAAGGTTAGTTCATGCAACTTCCGTGATCTTGTTACACCTTCCTTTTTTATGTATGCCACAGCAGTTGTGTTGTCGGCTTGTACCTGGATTGTTTTTCTGTGAATTAGATCCTGAAAGTGTTGGAGGGTTTTGAGGATCGCTTCAAGGGGGGATCGTTCCAGGATGTTGATGTGGTCTAAGTCCTGTTGCTTCTAGGTTCCGGATAATTCAAGGTGGCCTATGTGAGCTCCCCATCCTCACAAGGATGTGTCTGTTAGCAGCAGGAGTCCGGCTCCGGCTGGGGTTCGTGAAGTGGGGCTGACTGGCCAAGGGTATGGGCGTCTGACCACCAGAGTGTTTCCCGTGAAAAATCCGGGCCAGTAAGGCGACGGTGGTTTGGGTTGAAAGTGGTGTTTCACCATGTGTCTATCCGGAAGTGGTGAAAAGGTCTGGTCATCCATCTACCGTAGGGGATGAGGTTCGCCATTGATTCTATTTTCCTAATTAGCGAATTTAGTTCCGTGCGGGTGCGATTCGGTTGTTGACGGAAACTGTGAGCATGATTTAAGATGTCCTCTATTCTGTCTGAAGATGGGGTGATGGTCGCCGTCAGCAGGTTGAAATCTACTCCCAGGCAAATGAAGTTCTGTGCAGGTTGGAGTCTCGATTTTTTGAGGTTCACCCCAAAGCTTAAGCGGTTGAGGAGGTTGAGGGTGTAATCTCTGTTGACCAGAAGGCTTGTTGGGTCTTGTTGGTTTAACAGCCAGTCGTCCAGGTAGGCGCTTGCTTCCATCTGGTTTTGATGAAGTTGGGCCAGGATTGGTTTTAGGACCAGATTGAAGATTCTTGGGGGTGCACTTAGTCCAAAAGGCAGGCAATGGAATTGGAAGACTTTGTCTTGGTAAAGAAACCGGAAGAGGTGTTGGATAGATATGTGGAGCGGGATATGAAAATAAGCATCTTGTAAGTCTAATGATACAGTCCAATTCGTTGGGTTTTAGTGAGAATCGGATTGATTCGAGGATTTCTATCTTGAAATGGTGGCTTTCCATGAAGGGGTTTTCTTCCCCTGTTTCTTGGGTCGGAGAAAAACGTGGCTGCAGAATCACGGTCCGAATGGGGAGGTGACATTGTTGTATTGTTTCTTTTTTGAGTAATTCCAGAATTTTGGCAGACAGTTTTGGAAAAGGCTGGGACGTAATCCCATGGTGGTGATTTTGTGAGGGGTGGTTTCGAGATGAATGTCGGGAGAAAACCGTGTCGAATGATTGAAAAGAAATTGTTGATTGTTTGTTGATTTTTCCCTTGCTGGAAGGCAGTGACGAAGTCGTGCACCCAATAGATGTTGAAGTGGAATGATGGCGTCATTGGTCCCTCTTGGTGTTGTCTTTCCTGGCAGGGGAAGAGTGACGGCTTTTCTTGTCGGAGCATGGTCCATTGTTGTTACGTCGTCGGTTTTTGGTCGAATAGTTCCGGGAGACTGAAGTTGGAGCGAAAAAAGGACTGGTTGGAACAAATGGCTGGCAAGTCCTACGGTTATCAGTGCTCATGGCTGGCTTGACTTTTGGCCATGGGGCAGTGAACTGTTGAGACTGGTTTGTCTTGTTTTGTCTCGGAAAGTACTTTGAAGTCCCTTCGTTTTTTGATGGTTTCGGCTTCTGTGAGACATCAAGGTGGGGTGCCGGAGTGGAGATTTGGCCATGAAACAGGGTGTCTGATTCATGAACGGGTAGATTCCTTAACTTACGTTTAGTTGAATCACTCAAGTTTGAAGTTGTGGCGAGTGCAATGTCACGCATGAGTAGTGTTGTCAAACAATGCACGTGAGCTAATTTAAGGAATGATAAGTTGCAAAGCCAATTTTCTGGAACAGTTGTAGAATGAAATTTAAAGTTCCTTGATTTCCTCTTGAGGAGGGTTGGAATACAGTTTTTCACACAAGGCATTGATTGCCATGTTCAAAACATCTGCTTGGGATGTAGCTCGTAAACTGAGACGAATGCATTTGTCAATGTCGAGTAGAACAAAGGTAGGAATTTCACCTCGTCTACGACGGTGAAGGGCAGTCCCAAAGTCCATCTTAACTTCGGCAGCTAAAAATTCCGAATCGGGATAAGTGTCGAAGTTCTTTGTTGTCGACGCACCTTCTCCAGAAAGTCAGAAAAAGGAAGCCCGGCCAGGTCTTGGTGGAGGGAGTTCCTTATCCAGTTCTAGCGGTTCGCCACGTCCCAGGATGGCGCCACCGTTGCACAGCAGGCAAGTTAGCAAAGTTGTCGATTGGCCTAGGAGAGGTTGTTGCTTGATGTTCTTCTCCCGTAGGGCGAATCCAAACCCAGTGGTTAAACCTCGATTAATGACTAGAACGTCGGTCGACTTCGAGGGTTTGTAAAGGAAGTAAACCGGAATGATGTCTTCAGCAGTCTTCAAAAGTTCCGCTAGGGGAATATTGGTGCCATCGTCCTCCGGTGGATCTAGGAAACGAATGCGTTTGGCATTCGTGGTGACTGGAAGCGTTGGCACATTCGCATTCACCTTCGTGGTTAAAGATCGTGGAACGGTACAATGGGCAGCATTTGCATTCGCAATTCTTTGGTTTAGAAGGCATGCGGAGTCGACATTCGAGCCGTCAGGATCCGGGATGCAGGGAATTGGATCAGCAGCAATCGCCGGCAAATGATGAGATGAGGATCGAGGCTTCTTGGAGTGATGATGGGCTGACGAACGCTTGTGGCTAGAAGACGACGTGGCAGCAACCCATTCGTCCGTTCTCTTTGCTTTGTAATGGAGGGTAGTGGCATGGTATTCTTCTTGCAGTAGCCAAATTTGGTGACAGCCCTATCCATCATTTGGTTGACGTCATAGTGCGAGATGGATTGGTTCCCTCTGGAAGAGTAAGATGATAAATCCAAGGGCTGATTGGGAGAATTCGTGTTTTGCCACATTCGTTCACGTTGTTGCTTGAGACGAATGTAGGCTTTGCGAGCTTCTTGGAAATCCGCTTCAAAAGTTGAGAGGCGTTGACCACCTTGTACAGGAGAAGTTGCAGCAGTGTTTAGCACTCCATCAGTGGCATTCGGGATGAGAAGCGGTGGCTGAAGCGCACGTTCAGGGGCGTCAAGAGTCTACGGTGGGTACGGTCAGGGGACATAAAGGAACTTCTGTAACTTCGACGGGCGAATCGGACATCCTTCTTCTTCAAGAGGTGTGGCTGAAAGATCTTCACGACGAAGTCAGGGAACTGACCGGCGTAAACACGCTCTGAAGGAAAAATGAAGGCCAAATGAATGTGCGAATGCGCCTATATAGCGCGAAGATGTGCAGTTGGGTTATGACGCCGGCAGCTGCAGACCACCGAAAAACCTCCAGAAAAACAGCATCGTTCGAGGAGGAGCTAATGCAATTAACACGTTATAGTTTTTTACAGCACAAGAAAAAAACGTTTTGCACATCAAGGCGAACATACGACCTGTCCAGTTTACAACATTGTCCTCTGGTACGACCTGTCTTGGGAGTACTGAAAAAAAATCAGTTTTCCTCTCCTTTGACGAAAAGCTTGTAAGCGCTCCGTTTCCTGTGACCAGTGAGAGTTATAAGCTTCAGTGTGGCACAACGTTGTTCATAAAATGAGCCTGTCAGCTTTTAAGTTTTATTCTTAGCATGCTCCAGTCCCAAATTCTCCTATACATGTACAACAGTATCCCTACAATCCCCTGAATTGCCATTAAACGTCTGCACAATGACTATTTGTATGGCTTTACCCAACCGAATAAACTGAACTAAACATGGCCGAACGGACGGTGTTCGATTCGGTTCGGTGTTCAGCCTTCCAAAAGGAAAATAGCAAACCAAACATATTTCCACTTCTAATTGAGGAATTTTGGTGTGTGAATACGTACACCATGTTGAAGGTTTTTATGTCAGCTTTCTGATGTCCCGAACCACAAGTTCCTAGCGCTAACCCTTCAGAAGTCACGAGGAAAAATGTTAAAGTAGAGAAGATGTCTTTATGCTTAAACAGACTTTCCGCTTGAAAAACCGTTACTGCCAATTCTATGAAATTCACCCATCGTATAATGGATGCAGTGTCGAAAATGCAGTGTCAAAACTGGAGACAACTCACGTATCTGCTAATTTTCGACAACTGAGAGGTTGGTTTCATCAGGCATAACAACACACCTCAGTTGTCGAAAATTAGCAGACACATGAGTTGTCTCCAGTTTTGTAAGTGTATTTTTTGAAGTTTTGAATCCATTTTACGAAGCGTTTCACATTGTGCACTTGTAAATCCATGTGAAAATACCTGCATTTTGTTAAGAAACTTATACTTCGATAAATATACAAAACTTTGCGAACGGAGTTGTTTTACATTTTATTTTAAAGGTCGATTCGTTTGGTACATTTTTATTCCATTCTGAAGTGTTCGGTTTGGCTGAAAAATTGTTGTTTGGTACAGCCTTAGTTATTTGTAAAGAACCTAGGTGAATCGATTGTCATAACAAAAAAAAAAGGCTACCATAATTTTACGTATTTTATTGCACATTACCCTGGCAATTCTGCAATAAACACAAAACATACACAATGCAACAGAGCAATATAACCTTTTATGGCACTATTTAATGCCTGTAGTAGGCAGAAAAGACAATTTACAAAGAACTCTATCCTTTGACATTTTCCACGTTTGTTTTTATTTTTCTCCTGTCTGTATGCCAACTTGCAAGGATGAGAGTCACTCCGAGTAAAAAAGGAGGAAAAGGCGAGCAAATAGGTTAATTTGTTGGTTTTTTTTTGGATGTTTAATGAATTTTTAGGTGGTTTACAAGGCTCAAAAAAGAGAAAATCTGCCTAAAATAGGAAGATTCTCTTTTTAAAATATCAGGAAATCGGGGGGGGGGCACACAAAGAGAATAAATGGGATTTAGTTCAACCAAATCAGTGTCATCACTAAAATATTTTTGGTTGGACACAGTATCAATTCAAAATAGTTCGAAAATCAAAAAATGCCCATACGAATAGTAATAAGGGAATAGTGGTAAACATACCAGTAACAGGGAGTATTAAAACTCAAATTTGCTAGATGTGAGTAAATCTTACCATTTACTTAGTTTTTTTATAATTCCATCATAGCGGGGTGTAAATTGATCTTCCAACTCACTTATTTGTGCATAATAAAGAATGAGGTTAAACCACCTAGGTTTAGTCAAAAAATGTGCAACCGTTAAATTCAGGAATGGCCAACGGTGTTGGAAACAAAACTATTTGACTGGACAAGAGGTCAATTTTTTTTAAGTAGTTTATAAAAATGGTGACAGTGAAAGGTGGTTCTGAAACTGATTTTTCACACGAAATATGCAACATTTAATTAATTTATGATGTGGCAAGGTTTGGTTGTGTGTGTGAAAAATCTGAAAACGTCGTGAACTTTGTGAACCTACAAAAAAAAATTTACACGGTTAACAACAATGTGTAAATAATGTTGCAGTTACAGTAAGCACCGTGACAAGCCCAAGCTTAAAAGAGTAACACTACACAAACATCTACAAGTTTCAAAAGTGTGAAACCATACCGATATTGTTAACATTTTAAATTGCATTGTTCTAAAGTGTAAAAGGGGTATTTTTCTTCTTCTTACATCAGGTGAATAAAACTTACTGTCACAAGACTACAGAAGAAATACCGCACACCAAACAACGAAAATCGTACACTAGTACAACAAAGTGCCTTTATGCATTTCCTCTTTTCACATTTGAAACTCAAGATTTAAACCGTCTGACAAATCAGTTTTGGGATGAAAAAGTCACATAAGGTAAGGCAATAAAATAACCTTTCAAACTTCAAACAGTAAGTGAAACAGCCGAGTGGTTAAAAGTCGTCATATCGAAACCAGTAGAATACTGTACGAATCTTGCAACTGACCTACGTACGGGACTTCTACTACTAAGAACATAAGGTGTTTCGTGTTCAAGGTGTAGAAAAAAATCTCTTGCAAAACTCTGGTAAATAACAAATGTCTCCGTCACGAATAATGGCGATTGTCACAGTGCACAAATTTCACTGTTTGAGTTTAGTTTCATTCCCAACTAAGACTAAGGTTTATATCAACTAAAAGCGATTTGTATACAATTATGAAATCTAAGGAAGAAATACATCTATACGGTGGATTCAATATCAATAAATGATGGAACATCTTCAAAATGTCTAGTTTTTTTAATTTCTGAATCTACAACTGGACTCTGTTTGTGCATTAGTTACCCCTGCTTGTAAACAGCTTAAATTAAGCATCTAACTTCAACCTTCTCATCAAACTAACCTTTTAAAATTCACTAATACAGTTTAAATTAGCAAAATTTGCTATACTAGGATCATAAATTCTAAACAAAGAAAATTAAGCAAGACAACTTTACATTTCTACAGTAAAACCTCGATTATCCGGCTTATATGGGGGAAAGGGGTGTCCGGAAAATCGAAATGTCCGGATAATCAAATGCAGTTGTAAAACAGCAAAAATTGACTTTTTTTTTATGGTAATAAAGACTTTTTTTTTATTAATTAAAGCTGTAAACTAACCTTTGTTACTGTATATTCTTCACTAAAAGAATATAAAATTATTAAAAATTGACTAAAATGAAGGAAAATTAACTAGTAACACCATGCAGTAAAATGAAATAAAAATGTCAACACGGTGCGGTAGGCCTATGGTGACGACGGTACAACTGAAGGCATAAAGGTAAGTTCAGTTTGTTTCAATTTGGAAATCCTTTTCCTCGCAGCTTTATCACGTAGTCGTTTCAACATCATTATTTCAGTTGTGGTCGATTCCGATTGTTGCTCCAACCATAACAAAGCCTTTGACAAGTGAACTTCGGCATCAGTGTTTGTTATTGTCGTATCGTCGACTCGTCTTGTGATTCATCATCGCTGACCGGAATTGTTTCCTGTTGATCGAGTACTTCCGCCACGATCTCATCATCGTTCAGCAAGTGAAAGCCTGGATCGTGTGAGTCACTTTCCAACCACGCGGTGATATTTTCTTCGCAGTTTTCGCATCCTGGAATTTCTGCAAACAACTGTTGAAAATCATTAACGACCAACTCGTCTTCGTCATTTTGCTGTTCGACGATTACATTGTCTTCATTTAAATACGGTGCTAACTTTCTCCAGCTACGTCGGATCGTTTTTTGAGGCAAGAAATTCCACGCTTCCGCTATCATGTAAACGCAGTCCTTGAGCGTTAGGCCTTTCCAAAAATTGATAAAAACGCCGTCACCGTCTTTATCACCGAACAGCAGCTCGGTTAGCAATAATTTGCGATATCGTCGTTTAAGGGATTCCAACACTCCCTGGTCCATGGGCTGCAGAGTTGACGTAGTGTTTGGAGGCAAAAACATGCAACGGATATTGTCGACACACAGATCGTCGGGATGCGCAGGGGCGTTATCCATCAACAAAACGGCGCCGTTTAGGTTAGTTTTTGCCTGTTCTTTTTTTACCGCTGGAACGAAGCATTCGTGGAACCACTTTGAAAATAAATTTGTATCCATCCATGTATTTTTTTGATCCCGGTAATCTACAGGAAGGGCCTTCAGATTTAATTTGTTGAAACAACGTGGTTTTTTACTTTTGCTAACGACGGTAGTGGGAGGCAGTGCATTCCAGAAGCGTTTGCACAAGCTAACACCGTGACTCGCTGCTTCATTTGTTTTCTTCCCGGTGCAGATTCTTCACTAGCAGCGGCAAGGGTTTTAGTTGGAAGCGCCTTCCAGTAGAGTCCAGTTTCATCACAATTATACATTTGGTCGGCAGTTAATCGTTTTTTGTGCACATAATCGCGTAGTTTTTCCACGAAAATCTCACCTTGCTCAGTGTCGGCCGATAGCTTTTCTCCTTCGATGCTAAGCTTACGTATCCCATGTCGCTGTTTAAAACAGTTCAGATATCCATTGCTGGCTTTAAACTTCTCGTTGCCACCAAATTTTTCGTTTAACATTTGAGCTTTAACAAGAAGCATAGGTCCAGATATTGGCACTCCTTCACTTCGTTTTTGGGTAAACCAAATGTAAAGGGCTTGGTCGAGTTTCGGATTTTCAGCTTGCTTCATTGTTTGGCGGCTACTGGCACTAACCCCAGCATCAAATGTTAGAGCGAACTTCTCTAGTTTTTCACCATCACGTTTTAAATCACCAACAGTTGATTTTCCAAGTCCGTATTCTTCAGCAATGACTCTAATTGATGCACCGGCCTTTAACTTCTTTACAATTTCCAGCTTTTTTTCTATAGTCAAAACTACGCGTTTTCTTTTTGGGGCCATCTTTTTTTGCCGATGTTGATTTGCGAAGGGCAGCCAGAGAAAAGACCTAGAATTATGGACAATAGCGCAGGCACACGTTTACAATCGACCAATCCCAGACAAGGATATCCAATAAACTTACCCCCCCCCCCCCCGCGGGGTCCCCCATGCCTAGCATTCCATCCCACTACCTGCTGATCGGTTGTTCCCTCCTGTTATCAGTACGATCGCGAAAGAGGAGACGCGTTTTCCTTCAAGCTAGAGGGAGGGTTGAGTTATTTTTAGAATTTTTTTTTCGTTTTGACTGATGCGTCCGGTTGATTGAGGTGTCCGGTTGATTAGGGACCGGATAATCGAGGTTTTACTGTATATTAAAGGTATATTGTCTAGGGAGCATTATTCCTTCCAGGGTACATTTTTGATTATTTACTTGCAGTAGTCTCCACACGTCTAACATAATAATTTGCTTGTGTACCTTCTGATATGGAGTCCGACTTCAGATACACTTCCGCATATGCATGGTTTCCAGCTTGGTACAGGTATCGCCATCTCTTTCCGAAGTAGGAACTATGCTGATGACAAACAGTGCATTCTTTAATAAAGCACGTGCTAACACCAACGCTGACACATGAGAGACAGCTTGGTGCAGACATTGCCATCTCTTGGCGTAAGTAGGAACTACACTGGTGACAAACAGGGCTAGCTCTGAAGAAAAAGTTAAAAGAAAAATCAACTGAAAATTAGAAGTCTGAGGAACAGGATAAAACTACTTGATAAATGTCTACAACAGGTTGAAATAGGATGCCGACCTATTCCAGCATGCTTCGTTAGAAGCTGCCATGATGGCGGAAGAATGAAAAGAAAGATAACCCAGATACAAACAGTCCTAATGAACGTCACGCTAGAAGGATAATGAGGTCAAGCTAGAAGGATAATGATGGTCAAGCCAGAAGGATAATGAAGGTCAAGCCAGAAGGATAATGAAGGTCAAGCCAGAAGGAAAATGAAGGTCAAGCTAGAATGATAATGAAGGTCAAGCTGGAAAGTATAATGTTTAATTACAACAACGCCGTGGAGACACACAAGAAAGTGTAAAGTTTGATTGCATGGCAATAGACGGTGGGACTGTTCACGCAGCGACTGCATGATAACTTAAAATCTCTTTGTATTGCAAAAAACCGCCGACAGAGGCGTTCGAAGTTTACGAGCCAATATGTTTTGTTTGTTTCGTTGACATTGAAGCCCAAAATAAACAAGAATCCAATTAATAATCGGACTAATCAGTGGATGAAGCTCGACAAAAGGTTAAAACAAATGTACTAACAAATGTAATAATAAATGATCATTTGTCCATTTTGGCACCCATCGTCATCCAATCCTATAAGTCATCCACACCAACCATTTCTATTGACACCCCCATACAAATTTGGTATTAGTATTATTACGGTTGGAATGTAAAATTCATCAAGTGAGAGTGCTACAATTGTACACACACACACTGGAGGGAAAACTACACAAATGCATAATATATAACAAAAAGATTGCAACAAGGCAGAGTTTAGCAACCCATGAACGTACACATGTGCAGAAAAACCGTACAAATGTGTACTATGTGGCAAAACGTTTACAACACACCAGAATTTAATATGTCATGAATGAACACACACTGGAGAGAAAACGCAGAAATGTGTAGTATGTGACATGAACTTTGCAACAAGTCACACTTTAGCTACACAAGAACATACATGCCGCAGAAAAATCCTGCAAATGTGTACAGTGAAGGAAAACCTTTGCAACATGCCATAATTTCTGCGTCATGAACGAATACACACTGGGTTCCCCCAATGGGTTATGCATCTTCTAGGCTTTCATTTATACAAGTCATTACCATTTGACATGGCGTTAGTCATAGGAGCTGCTACAGTAAAAATGAAGATGTGTTCACAGTCTTTGAATTATATAAACAGGATGGCGTAACAGAGTGGTCACTGGCACAGCTTCACTCTCGCACATTCCGTATCCATAACACTTCTATCAACCGCCAGCCATTACTGTCACAGGAGTCGCTCTCACTGTTCACCACAACATGATATGCCCATGCACAGCAATGCATACAAGTAGTCAGTAAACGCCCCCGTAATCATGGCTTTTCGTTACTCCCTTCTGGGGTATCCAAAGCAGCTGCTGCATTTTTTTTCTGGCTTAATAGTAGACTTTATGTTAACAATGTGAACAAACTACTTACAAACCCACAAGCTTTCTCTGCTTGTTCACAATCGAAGAATGTACAATGGAAGGAAAGCATGCTTTTTGAGTACTGTAACAAAATAAACCCGTACAGTAATATCTAACAATTTCAATGTAAAACTAGGAAATTTTCTACGTCAATTCAAATCATACCTCAAACACTCAAGAAAAGGCCTCAGGATCCATGGTAAGAAACCAGTGTAGTGTAGTATCAGTGTAGTACGTTATGTAAGTCGTGATTACATCTTATAGTGCATTGTTTTAGTGAGCTCAATCAGCGACACACAGCTGAAGAGACAGTGTTGGACGTGTTGTTTTCAAAGCTTGAAAAAGACTAAACTACTGACAACAGCAAAAAGAATATTAAATGTATCTGGCAATTTGTACAGTATTGTAAGATTAAATATCGTATTGTCTCGCACATAAGCCATACTTTTTTTGAACAATTTTTTGTCAGAAAAAGCAAGCTGCGGCTAATATATGGACACAACAATAATTTTGCTAAATATTGACTGATGTTCAAATACACCACTTTAATCGTTTTTTTCGCCAGCTTTCCAATGTTGCAAATCACAAGTCACTAACTACAACCGTTCTGAAGTTATTTAAACAACAAAATTTAACTTACAATTTTAAGCAAAAGTGACCTCCAAATGGATAAAATTGTGACTCGCTGCCAATTTTAAGAGGACTAGCATTTAGTTGCAACATATAGTGCTTATCTGTTGATGAGTTAATAATATTAACATTTTCGCATCTATACAGGTCATGAATTTTGTAGAAAACGTTTGACTTGAGTAAACTTTTTTTTGGTAAGGTCTTTTTTCTGGCTTACCTGTGAGCACATCTAATATGCGAGCCAATATGGTATTCATTACAATACCGTTCAATTTCCCATGCTTGCCAACCGCACTACTAACAAGTTTTAAATACTTTTTAAAAGATAACATTACTATATAACTATTACGTACATCAATAAATTACCTCGTATTCTCCAACAAAATATTTACAAGCTACAATTTGCAAGTGCAGGTAAAACTACATAAAGCTATTAATATGATTAATCAATTATTGTATATCCAACATACCTTCTTTAAAGAGGAATAAATTTTATGTACATATTTGTAGTATGTATGCAAAACACGTAATGACTTATGCTCATAATGAAAGAGGAACAAAATTGAGCTATGTTTTTCAATTACGCTAGTATCTTAATAATTCTTAATTTTACGAGCCAACAAGACTGGATTCAAAAAAGAGTTTTTGTTAAGAATAGATCTCATACCGACAAATACTTTTTCAGCATCGATTGTTTCTTTTTCTCGAAGTTATTTGAAAATTACTTGGAAGTTTCATAATAGGTTGCTGAAATTTATAAGTTACGGTGAACATGGTCCGATGATCGGTGTTGCACGAAATTAGTTCCACATTATCACAAATGTAATATGGACATCCAATACTTACGCAAGAGTTTATGCTAAAAGAATTTTATACTCCAATGTGGCATCACTAACTACAGTATCACCAATTAGAATTACCGACAGAATGTTTGAAAGAGTTTGATAAGAGTTTTATCGAATAATGCATTACTCTGACAAAAAGAGTGTACATACCAAGGTAGTAACTTTAAGATGAAAGACTACGGTAGATTTGGAAAAGACCAACGCAGCCATACATAAAATTTTCAAAAACCTTCACATTTTAAACGCCTTCAAAAATCACATAAAATTACGAGTTTCGTTGAACCAATTTCAAAATGAAGTTACTCAAGTTAATATTATTACCAAACTGTTTCCGGCATCATCAACAAAGGTATGTATGGTATTGGATTTACTTTCACGTAAACTAAATTAACAACTACGTAAGCAGCGCTAATACCATGTTAAACGAAATAAGCAGCCAAATTGCAAAAAAGGCACACTTCAATAAATATAATCCTGCTACAAGGAACTGAAGTGATACTTTGATTACTTCAACAGTAGTGCATCTATATATTCAAACTTTTAATGATTCTGTATTATATATGCTAATTCGAGTAATAAGGCAACATTATCATATGCATGTCACCTAAAGAAAATGTTAAACAGCCTCCTTTTACCCGACTTAACTAGTGTATACGGTTGAAGGCATGCTTTGTTGACCTACATTTAAACTCGCAGCCCATTTTGGTTACACTGTGAATAGTGTTAGCAGTTAGTGACTTTTAACAAGCTTGAGAGCTCCCTTCCGTTATCACTATGCGTAAACGATGTTCGGAATAACACCATTTTGCTTTTGGTAATAATAGTATTTGCAGTGTCTGGTTCGACATCCTTTAGGAACCACACAAATTTTAAGATAATCGTTTTAGCGTTAGGTAAGTAACTCAGCATCGCAGTTTTTAATATTTGAACAAATATCAACATCAGCCACACTTTAGTGAAGTTCGTTTTTTAATGGTAAAATTAAAAAAGGAAAATCACAACAGACAATTAAAGTACACCCAATTCCCTTTCACATGCTCCAGTAATCTCGTAAAACTCCAGCTAACTGCAGTAGGGAATGCGTGGGGAAAACAAGTTAACAGCGCGCTAACATCACTGTCGGTCGGCTGTGGCGCTGTCTTTGGATCATATGTCAAGCAGCACTGGCTTCTTCTCCTTGGCGCATTTCCATACGGATTCCAACAATTTGACAAAGCCAGTATCTTTGGGTTTTTCCAAACCCCTCATTAAGCGATTCTTCATCACAGAAACAAATTCCTTGTTGCTCAGCTGGCCGTCCACTAAAAAAATACAGAAAATGTCCAAAGTTGATGTGACGGTGTCTAATAGGAAGAACGCCTGGAAACAACAGTCGAAAAGCTTGTGCCACCTAGGACTAGGACGATGTATGGTACACTGCGTCTACTGGACAAGCAGCTTCAGAATTTAAGGCACAGCCATATGTGATACGTCTGCTTTGAGATTATGGGATGGCAGCCACCATGAAGATTGAACATGTGCAGCAAATTCAGTTGCAGTAACTTAAACATGTTGGAAAAACTTAAGTCCGAAGAGTAAGGTAAAACACGCACAGCTACAGTTTAACTGTGATACTGTTTGCAAAATTTATCCTAGCATATGCACAAATTTGAACTAAATTTCTAAATGCTGTTCGATTTTATAACTTGACGTCTGCGTCGGTTTTAAGATAAACAGCATTTGTGGCAACCTGTCTAATAGTAGAGGCGTTGTCTTCGTCACACACCACAGGACTGATCATGAATTATAAGATGTGTACCGTAAATCCTCTATTTGTAGCCCGGGCTACTAGTTAATTATCAAGTAATTTTGACCCGGCTGTAACTAGAGACCGGCTACTTTAGAAAGGAAATTTATGGTGTCAATACATGTAGAACATGTGTCTGACATTAAAAATGGTAAATAATGTCACATGAATGCTTTTACCATTACTCTTTAATTTGGATACGGTATCAGTTTATGTGACCGACGTGCGCTTTTATGGATTTTTTTCAAATTCAAGTCATTTTGACCCATCGACTCTACAACTATAGAGGCTGGCAACTACTGACTCTTAATTGGGAAAACACCCGGCTACAATTGAGGATTTACGATATCTCACGAATCTCATTCAGGCGAGAGCACACGTGGGAATAGTGGGCACCATCAGTGCCACAATGTTTCTTCTGTTTTAGAAATTGCTGCAATGCTCTCCATAGGGCGTTACAATAATTTTGTACATAAAATAAAGTTAATAGATTATAGGATTGGCCTCTCACCAATCTCATTCAGATGAGAACAAGAAGTTAGCTGGCGCCATGATGGCGGTACAAGCGTCAACCAAGCGCCGGATGGAATGCTGATTGCGAAGGTTTGGAATGCCAGTTGCAACCCCCTGGTGTCACTAGGTGAACACATCGGGTCCCTTAATGTTTTGCGTGTTGACTACGATTCAGTGGTGCACCAAAACGGGTCAATTCCGCACTAAGACACACAATTAGGAGTAAATATTGGTAAAGTACACAAATATGGCTCTATTGCAACCATATAAGTTCTGAAAAATGGCTTTCTAAATGTTACACCAAAGGTATGAACATGACAGAAAAAAAAAAAGAGTTGTTTGGCAGGTCTCCGCCCTTGGCTGCCCAATTTTGAATTAAAATTTGTTGGCCCCCTTCAAACAAGATTCCTCATATTTTTTTAACTTTAACAAACATAAAGAAAAAACTTAACATGCTGTTTGAACTCAAGTACTTATATTGGTCACAGAGTGAATTGCATTTGTTATGACACGAGTTCTCTCAAAATTTATTTGCACACCAATCACTTTAAAGATGGAAAAACTTACTGTTGTCGTCGAAGAGGGTGAAAACAACATGCAGTAAATGGTCGCTTAAATCAACGTGGGCAACAGTCAAAGCCACATGTTTCAAGGTTGCTAAAAAAAAAGAAACAATATGACGTTAGAGTGCTATATATGTTGTCAACGTACAACACTTCATAGTTAGAAGGAAGCAAACAGTTGGAAGATTTATTTTTCATGGCGTCTCATAACTTTTTAAAATTAAAACACTAGTTCACCTACAAAACAAGCAGTTGGCATTCAAACAAATTCTTATAGTATACAAGCTTCAAATCCACCAACAACTTTGTATTCGTGGAACAGCACGTTTTTATTTGGTTTGGCTCAGCAAAGGCAAAACCTGCACTAGCACGTTTCATTCCTTAGGCAAAACCTGCGCTAGCACGTTTCATTCCTTTCACGGTTTCACCCGGAAAAGACACCATTAATGCACATACGCTGTGAGTAACACAGCATGTGGTCTCCTGGAATTAAGATATCCATAGCAACAGACCCATACTTTCTACACACAAATTAACAATGAAAAACGATAACAGTTTCACTGCATATTTACAAATTTGTGGCATAGCAATGTTAACAACCAAAACAATCGAAACCATGAAACTGAAGTACCAAATTTGTACGAAATATGCATGTTTTATACTTATACAGAGGAGCAACTATTATTGGATCTAGGGTTGTGCCGCTTAATCGTTTAAACGATAATCGTCTTCTTCACGATTAAACGTTCAGTAATTTTCGTTTAATACAAACCGAACCTCTGGCTGCCGATATTTGCGGTATCGGTTTCGGCAACTTTCGCAGAAATATCGATAACTTTAGAACCGTTCGAGATTACGACATGTGGTTCGCGGCATTTCGCTCAGGAAATCACCAAGTATCTTCCTAGCTATGTTTTAACTGTGGGTTACTATATTTTCCGAGACTTTTTGTCCAACTTGATTAACACTCATCTTCACCAAGTTAAGATATTAGATCGTTTAAAACTCGATCTCCCAATATCTTGCGAATTTTCGACAGCTTTAGCAAGTTTGGTGGTATAACTGCTTCACATCTGTCTTCCTCAGGCACTAAGTTTCAGTCCGTTCTCCGTCCACAACTACGTCTTCATTTTGTGTTTTGAAAAACGGCGCCTTCCGTAGCCTCTCGTATTTACGATGTTGCTTGTTCCAATGCGTTTCTAGGTGAGCGCTAACCTCTCTGCTTATTAAATGGCTAATGGTGGGATTTGATGGCCCTTGTAAATTCATTAATTTCTTGTGCTTTCTGGTGTGCTCAACAATAGCGAGGGACTCTAGTCCTCGTAGATGTGCGTCACTTCTGTTGTTAGAAATTAGGAGCGTCTCGGTATTTTTCCAGTCAATCGGATGCTTCGTCTCCATGCAGTGGGTGGCTATGCTGCTGGTTTCAACTTTGTTTCGTACGTCTGCATGATGTTGTTTTACTCTCGTATGAATCCCTTTTCTGGTCTCTCCTATATATGTTGCTTCACACCCACCACATGGGATCCTATACACTCCTTCTCTCGTATTAGGGACTTCCTTCAGCATTCCCTCAATGTCATCTGGTTCACATTCTTGGAGCTGTGCTTGTCGATTTTTCGTACTCGTGTTGTTGCAGTCTCTTTCATTTTGTTTTCGGCCCATCAGCTGTTCCTTCAGTTTCTTTCCATTCTTTAGGTAAGTGTCAATTCCACGCGCTCTCAGGACTCGCTGTATGCCACTGCTGACTCCTTTCAGGTACGTTATTCCTACTCTCCTTGGTGTTTCTATTTCCTTCACTGGTCTTTCATCTTCCTTGCACTGTCGTCGTCCCGCTTTGCTAACTCCAATTGCTTCCTTCATCAATTTATTCAGGAGCCCCGGTGGGTAGTCTAGCTCAATGAATTTTCCTTTTTGCTCACGTAGATGTGGCCATGCTTCTTCCAGGGTGTAGGATCTCTGAACAACTCGCACAAATTCGTTCTTGGCGATTGCCTTGAGTTGGTGCACTGGATGTCCTGAATTAAAGGGTATTCCTCGTCGTGTAGCTGTTGGTTTTGAGTACGGCTGGTAGTGAATTCTGCCTTCCTTCGTCCTCGTCAGCCGGACATCCAAAAAGGGAAGAGAATTCCCCTGCTCGAGTTCAACAGTGAACTGAATGTCCCTGTGCCAGCTGTTGACCAACTCGAGGATGTTTTGGACGTCTTGTCGTTTCATAATTGCAATCACGTCGTCCACAAATCTCTTCCACAATTTCAACCGCTTTTTGCTCAGGATCCACTCGTCTAGGTGCTGGAGCACCATTTCGGCAATTGCTGGCGAGCACGAGTACCCCATCGGTGCTCCTTTTTTT
>JAHWFP010035267.1:22936-38475 GCA_023313725.1 Lithobius niger | reverse complement strand
GTCAGCCAGTTTTATTGGATGCCCCCTTGTAGCCTAATACTGTCAGCACCCAATGTTAAAAAAGTACCCCGAGTGATGTGAAGCAACAAGTTAGCCAAAGTGTGATCTTGTTTCAACCTATTTAATTCCAAACTATCTGCTGCCAACAGTCACAGCCTCTCTTTGTAACAAAAATGTAAGAAGCCATGTAAATTCTGCCAAGAATTCTGCCCAGAATCGACCAGGTTTATATCCTTAATCAGCTTTGGTGCTCACCACGGTGATGCGTACTCCCATATTCATCTCACAAAGACACAGAACGCCCAAAAAAGCATCCTGCAATCACCAGATGTGAAACGTGGTTGGACAATGGCCGTTATTTGCATAGCAGATTTAACAATGTTATTATTTATTATTATTATTATTATTATTATTATTATTATTATTATTATGAAAATGAATTATTCATTAGCAAGGAAAAAACAGTACAAATGGACATTACAGTACCAAAAATGAACAAAAGCAAAAATATTGGAATAATTAAACATTATGGTGACTGTAGGAACTTGGATGGTAAAAATAAAGATGAAATATGTAATGAAAAATGTTTAAATTTAGAAAAAAAGAAATTTACAAAGTACCTAGGTATAGAAATTGATTCAAATTGGAATTTCAAAACGCATATACTACAACTAATATCCAAAATAAGACAATTTCTACCAAAGATGTATCTGCTGCGAAAGATACTAGACACAAAAAATAAGAAAATAGTGTACGATGCTTGGATTGGAAGTATAATAAGATACGGCATAGAACTTTATGGATTTGCATCTGACTACTTGATCGAAAGATTACAAAAAGTGCAAAATAAGATTATTAAAGTTTTATTTGGCTATGAAGGAAAAGAACAAAAAACAAATGACATTTTTAAAGAGAACGAAATATTAAAAATAATAAAACTCAGAGATTATATTATATTAACCAAAAATTATTACATAAATAAATTTAAAATCTATAATAAAGAGAGAGAAATAAATCTAAGGAAAAATAAACAAACATTCTCACAACCGACATGGAATAATAAATATGGGAAAAGAAATAGAACTTATTATATACCATGTATTTTTAATGAATTGCCAAAAAATATGTTGGAGTACAACAATTTAAAAGACTTCAAGATAAAAATAAAAAATACCATGACAAAAGATACATAAATTTTAATAGCTACCACTAACAAGATAATAAAAATAAAATACCCATTGCAATTAAATAAACCTATAAAATAAACCAGGGTCAAGTGTTGTTAATAATAGCAAAAAATATTGAATAAGATGCTTTGTATAAACTCACACAAGCTGTATTACAGCTTCGAGGATTGCAATTTGTTTGTAATTTGCTATTGAAATAAATACATTATTATTATTATTATTATTATTATTATAAATATTATTAAATATAACAGGTTTAACAATATTTTACATGTTGACCACTTTAGTTCATTACTAAAGCATACATTACGGGTTGTTTAAACTCACAACCCGTAACCAAATGATCGTTAAAGTTTTAAGCAATAAAACGAAATTAACCTTCTGTTGGTGTTTTTATCTATTTACAGTTCTGTCAAAGGTTGGGGTGGAAAAGCGCAGGAACTCCATTTGACGTTCTCCCACTTGTTCTGAATGGTATTGATGAGGATCCACAGCTTTTCGATCTTCCCCACAATGTCGTTTGCCAAGTCGAAATTTCACATCCAGAGTAAGTGTGTTTTCTGGTAAATCACACAATTGATTAGTGATGAGTTTACTAAATAACAAAATAATTAAAACTTGCAAATACCGCTCCATGATTTCTGATCACTGACGGAATTATGCAGCCCAATATTATCCCATAATAACGCATCTAGTATCTGTTATCGTTATCCTTTTTTCATTTATTCAGTAGCATTTCCGTATAATTCTATAACAATAGTTTAATAACATCTATGTTGGCATGTGAAAGTAATCGTAAATCTGGCCAAAGTAATAAAATCAGTGTGTTGAGTGTGTTTTAATGAAAATTTTTTCCCTTTATCATAGCTATGAATGGTTTAAAAAACTAGGCTTGCGTTGGTTTGCCGTGCCTTCTACTAGCAGCTTCCTCTTAGACATTGGCGGTGTTGAATTTCCAGCAGCACCTCTTAGTGGAATTGCTATGAGTGCCGACATCGCTTCTCGGCATCTCTCTTTCCCTCACCGCTACAATGTTCTCCAGGTAACGACACATTGGCATTATTGCGTTTTAAATAATTTCCTTGATGCACTAGAATAGTAATTATATAATCTATTTTGCTGATGATTAACATCGAAATGATTTAAAGATAAGCATTGAATATACAGGATGGTTTAAAATCACGCATTCAGTAAAGTCCATGTGTACATTTTAATTTCTTTCAACAGACTGTTGCTGATAAAATGGAACTGGATACCTCTACTCCATCCTCACTGTGGAAAGATGCAGCATTAGTAGAAGTTAATGTAGCAGTTTTGGAGAGTTTTAGGGTAAGTTTAAGCTGAATATATTTTGTTGTTTGTGTGTGGTTAAGGACTTTTAAAAGAGATCATGAATCTCTTTGGTCATGTCGTAGTTTAACCAAATATATTTCTAGGGAGCTTTACTTATGAAATTGAATATTGCATTACAGAAAGCTGGGGTGACCATTTGGGATCATCACCGGGCATCTGATTTTTTCGTGTCTTTCCTGCAAGAAGAATTTGCATTAAGAGGAGGATGTCCTGGCGACTGGACAAAACTAGTTTCTCCAATCAGTAGCAGCCTGACATCTGTATTCCATCAAGAAATGCTTGACTACTCAATTTACCCAAATTATGTGCCCCAGGTAAGCCAGTGCAAAGATCTTTCAAAAGTTCATTGTTCATGGTTCATTATTTTACAGGCTGACATTAATTTGTTGGAACCAATGATACAAAATAAATTGTTTGCTTGGCTAATCACTATGCTGGTAATGGCCAAAAGCCATCATTGCGGAGCTGAAATTTACTGAAAGTTCAACATCGCAGCCTCTAACTAAACTCATCAGTGTCTTATTTTGCTTTGTAGATACCCGCAATCAAAGGACACAAGTGGAACGATCCAGAATTAGAAAAACTAGTTAAGGGATACTCTGATGGGCACATTTCTTTCCGGGCCCTGGGAAGGTACGTCTCCATCCGGATTTCATGTCCCCTGTGCACAGTGTTACTATGATATTCGAACTGAAATTATACTTTAGTCGTTTTATCATAAAACTGTATTTTATCTTAATTGGTCACTGGCTTTGTCTGATTTTTAGTAATAACAAACTGTTTCGTTTGTTTTTCAGAGCTGTGGCTCTGGCATTGGGTTTAAACAAACGTTGCTTATCTCGCCGAGTGAAAGCAACAGTTCTTTATGCCTCCGAAACTGGAAAGTCAGAATCGTTTGCTAAAAGAGTAGCTAAATTGTTCACAAAAGCCTTCAATGTGCAGGTGAGAATCATGGTTATTAATTTAATCAATATCATTCTTGGTAGCGATTAAATCCCAGCTCTAACTTATTTGTCATTCTTAAAAACATTTGCTAAATATGAATTTTCTTCTTCTTAGTTGGTGTGTATGAAAGATTACTGTATTGATCAACTAACTCAAGAGCAGCTTTTACTAATTGTCACAAGCACATTCGGAAGTGGAGATGCACCCAATAATGGACAGGTAAGTGTTCATAAACGTTCTTCAGCTTTGATTTGATAGCCTACTTCCATCTTCGACTTAACCATCACAGAGGTAATTTGTAGCAGTTACTGGAACCAGTGTCGTCTACCGAGTGGAAAACATTGGTCCCAACAGCTGAAATCAGTAAAAAACTGAAACAATTCAGATAGTGTATCGATTGCAAATGATACCAAAATAATAAAATTCTCAAGTTCATTGACTTGCTACTGTTGGTCACGTTATTCAAACTGTGAAGACGTCGATCTAAAGAGAATATTTAAAGACAGGTTGTCACAGAGTGAAAGTCTGCAGGATCTAGTACTATCTAGTACTAAGCAGCACTTGCATACTTCAAGCAAAGAATGCACAATGACATTTATTTTAAAGAAACAAACAAGTCATTCACCTCCTAAAATTATTGAGTGAAAGTTTGGTACGTCCTCGTTCACCTTGGAGCAAGCTCAGAAGGTTAATGATATCACTGCCGCTAGATGACGCCACGGTAGATTCTTTCTATTTTCCGTTCGTAACAACCAGCCTTAAAGCTTTCTTTAAGATTATGAATTGGTCTTTAAATCAATCATGTTTACTTGAAGGATGAGTATTAATTACCAAAATCAATATATTTAAGCAAGTTTACACTAACTGAACTTGCTTTCATAATTTAATAGGTCTAGCAGATACAGTTTCTCCTGGAATATTAGCTAGTTATCACTAACAACCAATGTAAGTAAAATTTAAAAGAATTTTTTTTTACTTTCTCGATTCTTAGAAATTTTGGCGACATCTAACAGATCTGGAGGGGACAGTCAACAACAAGATCACTAGAAATGATAAGCTTTTAGAAGAAGCATTGAGGAACTCGCACAACACTAACCTGGATAAAGTTAGGTAAGTTAGAGTCGGACAGTTTAACCTTAGCAAAATGTTTATTGATGTTTTTATGAGTGTTCATGTGTTTCTAATTTAAACCAGGAAACAATTACGAAAATTTCAACTAAACACTAGTTTGAATTACATTACAGGTTTGGCGTGTTTGCATTGGGTTCGACTGCTTATCCTGATTTCTGTCAATTTGGCAAGTTTTGTCATGAGTCACTTGCATCTCTAGGAGCACGTGCTGTTCTACCTGTCACTACAGCTGATGAGATTAAAGGTCAAGAAGGTCCTTTGCGCAATTGGATGCATGCTATATTCACAGTAAGTTACTTAATGAAATGACCATGGCACAGTTTAAACACAAACTTGTGTACAGTTTTATTATTTATCGATCTTTCTACACGTTTTATTCTATCATTAGAGTTTAGGCTCTACATTTAAAGTAACATTTTTATAGGTTTATTTGTACTAAGAAACCTTAAAAATGAAATTAAAAATTGTTGGCTGAGACAAGAAGCAAGAATTTTAAACGCATGTCTAAGCCAAGATTTTTTAATGTAATATTTTAGTGCATTCTGGAAGAAGTACAATTAGTAATTTCGTGTTTTATTTCTTTTGAGTTACTGTCTTCTAATCTGACTCGAACATCCAATTTTAACTTTTCAACAGAAATCTTGTCAAGAAATGGGTGTTCCTATGGATGAATCGATAAACGAAGCAGAGGAAGAAGAAGAAAAATTGATACCAAACTGCCGCCTAGTACCACAGCCATCTTTGAAAACGGAAAATTTGTGCGCAGGTGAGTTTTTGCAGTCATAATATATTGTACAGACAATAAGCGAAAAACATGTAATCAGGTGTCATGGCGAGCTGGTCAATTGCAAATATTAGTCACTGTTAGTTTTGCAACTGCGTTTAAATCTATCTTCTCATGAGGAAATAACTGAGGCTATTCCAGCTGGTTGACATCGTAACAATTTTTGGAACAATTGCTTAAATCAACTGAATCACCTCAACTGCGACGAACAACATACTAATTAATTTCAGTATGTAAAATTAGTATAAATTGTATAAGAAAAAAATGACCGGAATCAGCTACCACAACTATACAGTATGGCCAAAGAAACAACAAATGAATACATTTTATTCCAAATTATTGAACACAGTTGAGTTGCATGAACGTACTTCCCTGCCCTAAATCCAAAGGCCAATTTTTTTAGACAGAAGAAAAAAAAAGAATTGTATAAACTTACTTACATCTTCTTTTCAGGACTGGCACGTTTACACAAGAAGGAGTTATCGTCATGCCGTATTCTTAGTCGCTGCGATCTACAGACATCTGAATCTAAGTAAGTACCGCACTGTGTAAATAAGATTTTTAAACGCAGTGGACGAACACATTATGCAATTCTAGAAATTCTTCGACTGAAAAATTAAAATTATTTTTATATTTCAGTGAAAGGACCATTCTGATATGCTTGGAAACAAAGGGAAGCGGAACACTCGATTACGAACCGGGAGATCACATTGGAGTCTTTCCAAGGAATGACACAAACATTGTTAACAAACTCCTGCAATGGCTTGCTCTTGATGATAGCTTTGTAAATCAAATAGTACAAGTTGAAGCACCAAGAAACAACGATTCCTCCTGGACTCCTGTAGAGCGGATACCTACCTGCTCCTTACAGAATGCTTTTAGTTATTACCTGGATATCACTTCAACACCTTCACAGTCACTTCTAAAGTACTTATCAACTTGCGTAAAAGATGAACTCCACAGACAAAGATTAGAAGAACTTGCTAAGGTAAATGGAAAACTTTTTAATATGATATTCAGACTGGATTTTAAACAATGTAGCTTAAAACATGTGGGATGGCACACTTTAGTCCGAGTTAAATTTTGGCAGATTTGAAAGTTTTAAAATTTAGAAACAAATATGTCCAAAATTCAAGGGCATTAAACAGCTGAAATCAGATAAACTGGTTAATAAAACTTTAGATGCCAATTAAGTAAGCTTTTAGTAGCAACTGCTTAAGCTTCATACTTAGTTGTTCAGTGACGTAAAAATACTTAAGAATGCAAGATTTTTGAACCTACAGGACAAAAGAAAGCTATTATTACAGTAAGGGATTTTTTTTAATTATTGAAACACATTGTTTAAAAGTCTAAGAGTTTTTAAAACTCAAGAAGAATCATCAAAGAATATTAATAGAACTGATAATCTTAAGCGTTTCAAGAAAGAGGAGCCTACAATTGTGTAAAAATGTGGATCACTTGACTAAATAAATACTTACATTAGTGCGTGGTATTAAACTAAGACGAATTGACTTTTCAGCAGCGTATCTTAATAATTAAATAAATTAAGCATAAATGTGTATTTCGTTCTCAGCTTGCTCATTTAGGCTAAGACAATTCTTAAAACTTGTTCTCTACTTTTGCTCGTGTGCTTTACTAATTCAGTTCACATTATTTATAGAATGATGACGCTTACAACAATTGGCGAAGTCTCACAGCCTCTGGATTACTAGAAGTGTTGCAAGAATTCCCATCAGCCCAACCCAACGTGGCATCTTTGTTACTATTGTTGCCATTACTTCAACCACGTTTCTACTCTGTGAGCAGCTCACCTGCAGCCCATCCTGGACAGATCCACCTGACTGTTGGCATTAATCGATATAAAGGAAATGGTAAGTTGCTTATTGAAATTAGCAAATTCGAAAAGCAGTAATTGAGTTGTTTTCCATACATTGCAGTTTGTCTCAATCTGTGATCAACTCTGGTCTCATTACCAACTCTGTGTCTCTTTAGATACACTAGTAGTTATAGAATAATTTTACCGGATTGCCGACTCACCAAGGCGAGGGTAAATTGCAATTCAGATTATGCTAATCAATACCAGTAGCTTAACGTAACAAATATAACTTGTAAACTATAATTTTTCTAAACATTTGACAGTTGAAGCATTTCGGATTCTTACTTAAATCGTACGAAGTGAAGTCGCTGCTTATATTCCGTTTGCGTAACATAACCAGGAGTGTATGAAATGCATACAACGTGGGTGTGGCCATGCTGTAACTATCAATTCATATTACATCCCTTGTCTCACAAAGTCCTCTGAGAGAGAAACTATGGTTTTCGTTTCCTGGCAAATTAATTCAACATAGCAAGAAGCTTATTCTACCAATGCAAAGATAAAAGGTATCACGTTCTGGCACACGTGTGAACTAGCATTGAGACAGGAGACGTGACCTGCGATTTTTAGCTCACTTATTGCCTTAAAGAAGCCAACTCCTTCCTCGATATATAGGGTTGTTACAATGCTGCTACGTGTGGAGTTGCCCAGTGCGTATATTTACCACAGAACTACATAGTGAAAATTGGCACCCCTATCTATTAGGTTAAAACCTATACAGCGTATTTTTTAGTGGGTTATCCCAGAAAATAGTGACGAGCCGTCACTCCCCTTTATATAGCTCCTAGTAGGACCTACCCTCTTTACCGTTTGTAACGTTTTTACATGTTTTACGAAAAAAATAAGAACACTATCACAAAGGAAAGCCGATACGAAAGTAAACACCTTTACATCATCCCACATATAATGCCGGTTTAAAGAATACAATTAAATTATATAAAAGTATAACTGTGATGCACAATACTTTAATAAAGTGCGAAAATAAAAGGTGATGTTAAATATATATTTTAAAAATAGGTAAGGCTCAGAATTGAATTTAAACTGATAACTGTACCATTAGTAAAATTCAACTGCACTTCTTCACTTGATGGCAGCTAAGCAAAACGTAATTTTAAACAAACTTGGCAATTGCTTATGGAGATCACTTATGGGAGACCTTTTGGTATTTAATTACATGAATGTGCAAGGTAGTGAACTTTGTGCATTTCCGTGAATCGTTGAATATACTTTCAATCTAATCATTCTATGTTGGTTACAGATTGCTCTTCTACCTGGAAGTATGGTGTGTGTTCCAAATACTTGGACAATACTCAAGTCGGAAAAGAGCTCTTCTGTTTTGTTAGGAGGTAAGTCCAGATTTTGCCATCACATTTTGTCACATTCACTGGTGCAGTGTTTTCCTTTCTATTTGTTACCAGTAAGGATTCTGCTTGTAATTTAGGGCTCAATGGTTCATTTTACCGTGTAATTTAAAAAGAAACAAGTGTGAAACTTCAGTAGTCTGAAGTTTCAGGATGGTGTTCATGTGCTGAGCTCATGAGCGCCATCTTGATTTCATAAGCTGAGCCAGGAAATAGTTTCTTCATCTTGAATTCTTATTGGCCGAATGAAGCTTCTAGTTCACTGCTAGCTATGGCGATCTCATTGCCGAAGTGCACCCTAACATCCTTCAAAGCTGATATGATTAATTTTCCAAAAAGAGATAAATTTTGCTACTTTTAAAAATTGCTAAGACACAATTTTGAATTGAAACCATTTTCTTTCTTTTTTTTTAAACAATTTGACGGTCTATATTTCTAGGGCCCCAACATTTCACCTTCCAGATGAAGTTAGCCAGCCAATAATGATGATTGGCGCTGGAACCGGACTTGCTCCCTTCAGAGGTTTCTGGCAACAACGCAAATTCGACAGGAATGCTGGAAGGAGGAAAAGTCTGTATGAAACAGGTACGTTGGTTTGATCTGCCATTAAAAAAAAGTCTATATCCCATAATCTTTTTCCCTGAAGAACGTTTGAAAGTAAGAAGGAAATAATGGAAATTTCTGCAAGGTTTGAATAATATCATTATTTACAAGATATTTTTAATTTAAAGATAAAGGTGTAATGGTAAACTCCACCAGCCTTTTCCTTCGTGTATGTAGGATAAAACAAGTTGAATTTTCGATACATATTACGTACACAAATTCTTCAGATTATAAAACATACGTTGATTAATTGCGTGTTTTTTAATTTTAAGAAATCTGTACCATATTTTGTGACAAATATTTTATTTGTTTAAATCTTACAAAAGTGAATCAAACCTGTCAGTGTTATTATGCCACGATAACGTCTCATCCCTTTCTTTTAAGGGTTTATTATTTTCTGACTTTTTCGTTCCTCTTCGAATTTGTTACTCACTCAGAGCCTACTTTTGCATCCTTGGTTTAACTCCATTATCTCTGCAATTTACACTGTCCGATTTTCTACATGTACAGAACGGAGATGATATGTTTTTTTTAATTCACTGAACCAGTTAAATGTTCTCGCAACTGATTATTATTGAAACTAACTTTAACTTTGAAATTATACTATTTAAAAATGACTACTAATTTTAAAATTTTGTAACTTGAAGTATAAGCAGTAACCATTATCCAGGACTAAAAACTTTAATTAATCTGCTGGGGAATCTATTATGGACATACTCCCTGCCTTTAACGTGATTGCAGGTTTTCAGGTTTGAATTGCCAAATTTTCTCCTCCCTTACTTAGACTTATTGTGCCTCTGAACAGATAGTAAAGTTCAAAGTTAAGCCAGTTCATCCGTATTAGCGTTAGTTTGCTTCAGATGAATTAAAGGTCAAGAACTTTTTTAATGTACTGCTCAAATTTGGATTCAGGCTATAAACCATAACATTTAAAAAAATAAATAAAAGATTATAAAAAAAAAGATTTTTTTACTACATCAAGCAAGAAACCATAAACTCAATCAAAAACTAAATTTTATAACGAAATAATTTTTGCAGGATGGCGAGCCATAATCCGTGAGATGTCACGAGAACATGGGGAAATGAATGCTCCTAAGATGGCTCTTTACTTCGGCTGTCGCCACCCAAATCAAGATGACATCTATCAGGAAGAAACGTTTCCATTGTTAGAACAAGATATCTTGACATCAGTCAGGACAGCTTACTCACGACTTGAAGGACAACCAAAGGTAGGAAAAACTGGAAATTACGTATGATAGATAATAGTCACTTGCATTAAACGTTAGTTGGTGTAAAGCATGAAACTAGAATTTGCTGTCGTGTGTTACTTGGGTGCGTAAAGTGGACATAAGCAATATTTGGAATTTAATCCTTTTCACTTAATGAACGTTGACAGTGCCCGAATCGATATCACTTGAGTGTTTGATTCGATCAAATAAACACCGTGAGAGGACGTATCTCATCGATAAAGATCCCAATTCGATATCAAACCGATACCAAATACTTGTTTGGTGGTTGTGCCGCTACTGAAAAGAAAACCTCCATTAGCCCATTTGGTTTAAGTGGCATTTAATTATAAAATGCAATTTACCAAATTCTTACCATATTAATGCTTCAAATTGCCGACTAAAAGGATGCTGCATGGTTTATAGTTTAAAAAAAAATGATAAACCCTCCTCGTTTGGTTTCAAAGTTATCGATGATTTAAGCGATAAAAAAGTTAACTGCACCCTTTCCAAAATGCAACTATCGGTATTGTTGTTGATGATTGTAATCGATGGCGATAACATCCTTAAGCCTATACTTTCCTCATGTTTATCTGAATATTTTCTAGAGTTGACGTACGTAGTTCAATGAGGAGACACGGAATAAAAGGGTTATTCTTATTAGATATTGCTCTTTGTATTCTGCCTAAAGCACATACTCCAGTTATTATTAGTACTGTGTCATGCCTAGTATGATAAGAACTTCATGGTGAGAAAACCTCATCGTTTGAGAGCTGCAGAAAAGCCCAGAAACCTAACCTAACGTAGGCCAATGATCAACGTAGACCTATGAATGCCTTTTGTTTTAAAAAGAAATTGTGCGGAAAAGGTTGATGCTGAATATTCCTTCCAGTACCATTTAAAGGGTAAAACCAGTTCAACAATCAATTATTATTATTATTATTATTATTATTATTATTATTATTATTTGTTTATGAGAAACAGGCAAAGTATTTTTTTTTTACTTCGAAATACACAATTTGCAATGAGTTATAAAAATGTTCACAGTTTTCCCTTCTATTTTTGTGCAGAAATATGTTCAAAATCTGCTGGAAGAAGATGCTAGTGATGTTTATGACCACCTAACAGCACAACAAGGGCACGTTTATGTATGTGGAAATGTGTCCATGGCAACTGGAGTGAGGACCACTTTAAAAAATATCTTACAAACAAAGGGACACATGAATGATGAAGAAGCTGAGCTACTCTTGAAAACCGTAAAGGTACATTTTACTTTAATATTAAAATAGCTATTAGAAAAAATATAACGAGATGGTTAGTTTATTTCATTCCACTGGGGAAAATTCCTGATGTAGTAGAAATCTTAGACAATCAGTGAAATAGTGTGCAATGGTTATACAGTAACGACGAACACATCAACGTTTAAGTGTGGGAACGTTTCCTTTATGGAGAAAAAGTGCCCTTGACATCTTTATTTTGTGTTATTGGCTAAGTAACTCGCTAACTAAGGCCACGGCTCCAAATTTGTTGATTTTAATATGTACCCTTATTATCAAATTAGAGTAATATGACCAACGTACTTACATTTTGCTTTATTTGCATTACAGGCCAGTGGAAGATATCACGAGGATATTTTTGGCTAGAATAACAGCTTGAATCTAGATCCAACAACAAGAGCTTGACAGATGCTGCTGTAAAGGACAGTGATGGTCGAAACACCGATGCTGGAAAGAAGCTTAAACTCTTATCCAAAGCATTCCGGTTCTGTGGCTTCCATGTCAGTCCAGAGAAGACCTTGTTAGGATATCTTTATGCTTCGTATATATTTGCCTCATGATGAACTAAACCTCATTGTTTTCCCCGACATAGCATTGCCGTTTTTGTGTTTTGCGTTGCGAACCCGTCTTATTTGGGAAATAACAAATGTTGTCCGAGTGTAGCTATCTGGTTATTTGTATTATACTCATTATTCCGTTTTAATATTGTGTGTACGTATTTTTACCGACTGTAGTTGGTTATTTGTCTAATAGTTATTTATAAGGCTGTTTTATGAAAAGCCTACTTTATTTTAAATTGTGTTCATAATGCTTTATATCGTATTTAAATCCATTTTCGAAAATTTCAATAACCAGAACCTTGTTCTTTATGAATATTCGTTATTTATTTATTTTTTATTGTGGCAGTTCTGAAGTTTAAGTACATTATTTATTTAATTTAGCTAGATGGAGTTTTGTTGTATATCTATTTTTAAATGTTTCCATGATTGGAAAAGTTCGGTTGTATCCATAAAGTGATGCAAGGAAAAATAAATTATACTATAAAAAATATGTATGTAATAAATTTTTTATATTGTCCAGTTGTGAAATATTGTGAAATGTTGTGAATTGAACACAATATTAGGTAATGGACGGTAGGAGTGATTTCAAAAGTAAAAAAAAAAGGGAATTTATGAGTTTATTGTTGGTTTTGAAGCAGGTACGTCTAAAAAAAATGCAGTTATCAAATGAACTACGTAGATCGGTAACGATTCCTTTCTGGCATTTAAATTAGACACGTCTTCTATTGTTCATCACCGTTGTAGATTTCTGATGACAGGTTTTATAGCAGACCGTGGTTGAACCGTTCATAACCTTACTGTAGTATCCGAAAAAAAATAGCTTCTATTTTCTCGAATTTTACTAAATCTACTTATGTTTTAAAAAATTAAAAGACGTCCGCAACACAAAACGCTTCAGTATCATATCAATTTAGTCTAATTCCATTAGTTCATAGGGGTAATTTGAAAAATGCTTTAGAGCCCAACAAATGACTCTTCTTCTTCTTCAATGAACATTGCTTCATTACATACTGCGGTTAGGCGTGCACCCAAGCCTTGAAGGTTTGTCTTGCTCTCAGCCGAAGCCATGGCCCTACAAGGCGACAAGGACAAACTTGACGTGCATCCGCAAAAACACGGCGCCAACAAAGTCTTAAACAATTATAGAAAATGTGCTTACACCCAGTTTTACCGACTTCACCCAAAACTACTTGATTTATTTAACCCTATTTAACCTTAGTTATTTATCCCTATTTATTTAACATATTTGTTTGTTTACGGGTTCATAGTTTTTATGAAAAGTAGGCAGGGAACGTTCGTTAATTTTCTGAATTGTTGTCCCAACTTGCACAGTAAACTTGTAAACAGTTTATTCATACATCATGCATTGTCAACTCTTTGTGCCGAGTATTCACATGTACAGTTAGGAAGTGTTGGTAGGCTCGAGTTTGCTATAGCTAATAAAGCAATGAACGCGAAAGCCAAGGCTTCGTGGTTATAAATTTCTAGCAACTTTTGGGCCTACAGCGGTTGTAGGCTCCCTTAAAGCAACATACCGCTGCCTTATAACCTTCCGGTTGCCTCACAACACCCACGCGACGATCACATCCGCGTATTTACCACAGCTAAGGTCAACTGAGACGGTAGCTTCGTTCCACGCAGTGAAAAACATAGCTACTGTCTCAATTGGCATTGCGCCTAATAGTCCAGCCACCGTGAACCCATTGATCGTGTCGTCAAAAACCGGAATGATTCTTGTATTTTAAAATCACAATTTATAATTTTCTAGACTAGTGTCTTATAATTTTGCTTCAGCGATCTATTGGAATAATTAATTTTAATTTTTACCGCATTAGTCTATTAGATTGTAGATCTCATGGTAATTTTAAGAAAATTAGTAGATGTTCACAGAGATGAAACGTCATGATTAATGTATGCGCGCATTGCATCATTTAGTGACGGGTAGTGACGGGTAGTGACGGGTTCTTAAATATAGTTAACAATATTCAACAGAAAATCTCCTAGACGCCACGTTTTAAAACGGTTTTTTAGCAAGGGAAAGACTAACGGTAAGTAAATAGACCTTTGGGGCCGTACTTGATGTGGACGATCGAGAAAAATGGCGCTGGGAGGTATATCCCTTTAAGGATGGTCACGTTTCATGATTGAATATACGTTGGGGAGGGGTGTGACGTCACCGCAACCAAAAGTTTCGAATTAAGAAAATGGGCTTCAGTAAGAAACATCAGGCATTCTTACAAAACAGAAAAAAATGGGAGACCCAGTCTGTATTATGTTTAGCTACAGAAGAATGAGGTGTGAGTCTACACAGAGATTATTCTAGTGACGCTCAACACAACTCGAGAAGAGCATTTCTTAACTACGTCACCACGTGACTGAAGCTGATGATGCCTGTCAGTCTTGCAATGAGACACTGCAATCAGTTCGCGGACATTTTACCCCCGGACTTTTCCCCCCGGACATTTTCCCCCATCAAAAATGAAAGCGGACTAATTCCCCCCTCAACTCGGACATTTTCCCCTGGACATTTGTCCCAGGACATTTTCCCCCATACATTTTTCTAACAACATTAGTGAGGGTTGGAATAATCTTTATTAATAAAATCGAGTTGTCGCGTAGGATGGACGGCAAGGAGACGGACACAAGACGGCCGCCACAAGACGGCCGCAAGTAATTGATAGAGCACATATCCGTTTTCATTGTCGGTCGCTCGCCCTTTTTCTTTGCTACCGTGGGAAGAATGAGCCCGCTCGCCCTCTTACTGATTGTTGAAGCTTCGTTTGTTTAATCCTCCGTTACAATGTCTCCAATGCCTATTTATTTATTTCACGTGTAGAAAAGCGTAATTATTTATTTCCGGTTTACAAAAGCGTATTTATTATTTCACATGCACAAAGGCGTATTTATTTATTTCACATGTACAAACGCGTATTTCAACCATTCTTGCAGAAAAGAATCATATGTAACGTAAGTGTATGGACTCCGGAACAAGGGATACGCTGAATGAGGGAGTGAAGCAAACGAAAAACACCGTTTGCTAGACAGGGTACGCAACAACACATAGACGGGATACACGCATTCCGTAAAACACATGACGAAGGAAATCGTCCCAGTGTTCTTAACCGTGCATCAAACACCACCCGTGCGTAGCACGGGCTTCCGCTAGTAGATATTATAACTTAGTTGGTCATTATCACCCATAGGTGCTGGAGCTGGGGTGGGGGGGGGGGGGCGGT
>JAHWFP010035267.1:10906-22836 GCA_023313725.1 Lithobius niger | reverse complement strand
GTTTCAGTGACTTTACCATAATTTTAGTTATTTAGGCTGCAAGTCGGCGAAATGCCGGCGGTACCTTCCTGAACGACCAAACAGAGCGAACCAAACACACCACTGTTGGTGACAGTTTGGCTCATTCTCTGCTAATATCCGTGTTGATGCGGCTTGATTGACGTCAATATCGTCAGCGATGAATCTGTTTCGTCAAAACTGTTACGTCGCGCATGCTCAAACCTCCACCCCAGCAAACCACCTGCCTAAGATGGTTCGTAATTTGGCATTGCTCTCTCCTGGCCACATCTATTAGCTAATCCTGGTCAAATCCATTAGCCACGCCTGGTCGCGGTGAAGGTATGACATATCGAACACTCTGCTGAGCTTGTTGATCTGTATTGTAGTTTAGGAAGGTACTGAACGGATGACGCAACATCACTACGCACGCGCGACGTCAAGTTTGGAGCCAAACTGTCTGTAACAGTGGTGCGTTCTGTTCGCTCTGTTCAGTGCTTTAGGAAGGTACTGTAAGTGAAGTGCTTGCGTGTCATGACGTAGTTTCTTAGTGCCCAGCCACTGAGCTGTTTCTTATTAGACGTTGCCTACGTGACTTTCCGAACCCACCGAAAGCATGCTTGCGCAGCTATGTAAGATACACATCACGCGTTTATCAGAAAAGGTGAATACAAGCATTTACGAGGGTGATGGTTTGGTGATGGAGGGTGATTAAAATTAAAGAAGTTATGAAAAGTTTGTTGTAGTTTTTACTTTAGATAGCCAAAACCGACCAGCCATGACACAGCTGACTCATCTTCCCGATAAAAAAAACAAAGCAGTCTGGTGCCCAGCTCCACTCAGTGTCGGGCAAATAATTATGTAAATGAAATTTTTTTTTACCCATATTTAAAATATTGGTTAAAAAAAAAACACCCTTGGGATCTGTTTCCATGTGTTTGTCAAGATTATATTACCAGACTTGATAAAAAAAATTTCGGAGGGGGGGGGGGGATTTGGAACATGGCCCCACCACAATTTTAAGGCTTGAAGCGGCTCTGTTACCACCCCAGCATTTGGAAGACAATAAATGTGTTACAACGTGACCAAACAAGTGCTTCGACCCAAATCATTCCGCAGGCATCCTTCATCGCAAAACAAAACGTCTTCAGAAACGACTGAATGAATTGTGTTGCAAATATAACAGTGGTGATCAACATTGCAACGTTTCCTACACATTGTTGGATACACTTTTAGGTAATCGTGATTCAGACAATAGCCTTTCATTGTAAGTACTATCATATCAAAAACCAAAACTGGTAAAAGGGGCCGCAAAGTTTCGAATGGTTCGGCCCTTTAAAGGAGTGATATCAACACACCAAAACATTCGCCAAGTTAATCGCACTGCTTAATAGTTCGAATGTTAAATGAAAACTATAACAATGCTACTTTCGGTAGCAATGTTCAAGTTTTCATTTAACGTCCAACGTATTATTCGGTGCGATTAAGTTGGCGAATGTTTTGGTGTGTTGATATCACACCTTTGAAGGGCCGAACCATTCGGAACTTGGCGACCCCTTTTACTAGTTTTGGTTTTTGATATGATATCAGTCCTTTTTTAAAATTGTGTATGAGACTCAACTCCACTACCGTGCAGATGTGTAATAAAGTGGCACGTCAACAAGAAATTGGTTTTCAACAATTTGCTACTACCTTTCGCCTATAGGCCGAACCATTCTCAACTTGGTCACCTCTTTATATATTTTTGGTTTGGTTTTAGTTTTGTTGTAATTTTTTTTATTTCGTTAGTTTCGGTGTGTTGATATCACTCCTTTGAAGGGCCGAACCACTCTCAACTTGGTGGCCTTTTCACCAGTTTTTGGTTTTGTTTATTTTGCTTTGTTTTTAGAGTTGGTTTATTTTCCGTGAATTGGACGTGCATACAATTTTTTTTGGCAACGTTGTTTAGATTTATCGTGCTTCACTAGTGTGTTTCTAGGCACGCACGTCAGTATACACGTTCTCACGTTCTATGGTGCCGCGCTACAATGGTTTACAACTTTGACAATTGAATTGATGTGATGTTTGTTGTGATGATTGTTGCCTAACTTGGCGCGACACACTAACGTGTGTCTAGATCCACCCAAAACCAAAACTGGTGTAAGAGAAGCCGCCAAGTTTCCAAAAAGGGTCGGCCTTTGTAAGTAGTGATATCCACAGTATTGTTCGGTGTGATTAACTTGGGTTTGGGTGGATATCATAACTTTTATAGGCCTGTGAATAGAAAGAATCCCACGGTCTAATCGTCACCTTTACCTTTTTCCATTGTAAGTACAATTTAATCAACTACTTTTTTTAAAAGAGTGGAAATTGTCTGTTGGCATATTGTTTTAATCAACTTCTTTGTAATGTGTCCAATCTATCACTAGTCAGTTTTAATGGAAATTTAATAGCCTACATACACGCAATTAACTGAACATAAAGAAATTATTTTTATGGTTTTTTTTTTTTAATTATTTTTTCTTGGGGGAAAAAAGTCAGGGCGAAAAATGTCCGATTACCCTGCAATCTTCCTGGGGAAAACAATCGATTGTGCGTCCTTTATAATTTGTTTCTAGAAAACACAGATCCTCAACACAAAGAATATCCAATAACTAGAGGAAGCCCGTGCTACGCACGGGGCCGGTCTGAATCAAGTTTACAGACCCAATTCCCTCCCCCCCACTCCCGTCCCCACTCCCACTCCCCACTCCTAACCCCCTCACTCCCACTCCCCACTCGCACTCCCATTTTCGCACACACTGGCTGAGAAAGGCTTTCACGGATTAAAGTTTCTTCAATTCAATTTTTGCGCACACTGGCTGACAAACGGTGATTTTTGTTGGCCTCAGTCACTTAATCTGCGCATCCAGTGGCTGAAATCACAGGATGCACCGTTTAAAGAATGTGAGCTCTGAACCATAATATTTGATAGTAAAGTATTAATTTGCAAGATAGTAATGATCAGCCTCGTGCTCAGCAGCGATTGTTGTTGTCCACTTTGAAACAATTCAGCTCAGCTGTGAAAGCTTTCATCTGCGAATGAAATAAGCCACTGCATCGTTTCCAGCTGCCAATTTCGAGGTTAGTTTGATTTAAAACTATACACATTTAGCTGAAACTTGGCTTCTTTCATTTTACCCATCAACAATCAATGGTTTGGACGATAGTTTTCAATCCTTAGCACGTCACCATGAATTGTTAGGCACCGTAGCAAAGCCATTACACGTGCACGAAAACAATGAGAAGCAATTAAAGTGATTGTTGTCCTTCCGGTTTTCCTTTAACTTTCCTTTTCCTTTTCCTTTTATCAGCTCAGCCGGGATCCAGAATTATTATGTAGATTAGATTACATTAGATTAGATTAGATTAGATTAGATTAGATTAGAAAATAAGAACAAACTCGTTTGATGTTTCAGGCAAGGTTTAACTGATCCGAAGTCAAAAGAGCAAACGTACAAAAATAAACTTTCTTGTAAGGTTTCAGCTACTGCTGTGTTGTTGTAGTGCAGTGTTGTTATTGTTGTTGTATTCAAACGTTTTTACCATTTGTACTTTTGCTCACGATTAGTCAACTAATGATTGGTGCATTCTACTTGGCTAAACGACGTCACTAGAAAATGGTTAAGAACTAATTGTCTTAGTGTGCTTAACGGCTGTACAGGTAATTTAGGGTTCGTAAATCAAGAGTCCTTGAAAACCTGGGTATGTTTGAGAAAGTAATAATGAAACGCCATGCCTGGAAAAGTGCTTGAAAATCTTGACAAATGATATATGTACCATCAATAGGGTGATGAACAGAAAGTAGACGACTTGGCTGAATTATACTGAACAATTTAGCCCAAAAAGTTTTAGAGTGTGTAGCCTTATTTTATTCGTTCTTATTTAGATATAAAAAGTTTTGAATATTGGGCTGGAGTTTTATTTGTATTTACGTGTGTAATAGTTGGATATAATAATAATAATAATATAATAATAATATATAGAGACGATGCTCGAGGCATCCACCCACCCAAATTCCCCGGCGGCAGATGTTAAGTGGAAGAAGTACCACCATTATTACAGTTGTTTTTTGCCGCATGAGGGAGGAAACCGGAGTACCCGGAGGAAACCCTCGTGCAACGGGCGGGAAACAACCGGAGAAAAACCCGTACATATACACTTCCCATCGCCAGGATCGAACCCGGGTCTGTACGAAGCCAGAGATGTACACTGGGACCAGGACGCCTATCGAATCTGACGCCCCAGTGCTCGCAGCTACCCGTGCACCCTCAGTAGGATACATCAGTAAGGTTTCACGAGGACTAAACAGCACACTAACATTGTAGTATCTGTAATTGTTTTGACGTGCTCCCACCCTATGGCATTACGGCAGGTGGGGAAACCCATGAGGCCAAAGCAAACTGACCATGCAAGCAAGGAGGATCAAAGACTAAGCCAAACACACCGTATAACATAAAAGAAGAAGGCACGACAGAATCGGTTAACAACAGCTGGAACCCCCAAAACCATCACAACACAAGCACCCCTTAAGCAGTGTTTGCAAAGTTATCTTCAACAATTACAGCACACCGATTAATAAGTTAAGTGCACCACCCCTTTGAAAGACTGGCTCGCTCCTGCTCCCCCCTCCGGTCCTGCATGCACTGGTTAAATGCAAACTAGTAATTCATAATATAACATGTAACGTTTACATGCACTTTCAGTTATAGCATGTAAATGATCGTCATAATTTAATTTCTTGGAGTTCGAAGTATTTATTTTTTATTATTTTTTTAACTTTAAGTTAGTGAACCATGGTTATGAAAAAAAATCATCTACGGTTGGAAAACGTTGATTGAAGCTATTTAATTCGGAAAAAGATTCTTTGAAAATTGGGATATTGGCTGTTTTTGTATTTCCTTATGATACCGATGGTCCTTTGTTTATTATTTCCGTCGCCCTCAGAAGGACTCTGCGCTTGTTGGTAATCGAATAGGATTCAAAAGTTAGACGTGAATACTATTACAAACGTATAGCAGGTCAATTAATGCTGAACAAATAAGTGTCGTGCATGTCTATAAATTCAGCGAACAACTTAAATGCTGGTTTATCATTGCGTGCGCTACATGCATATCCAAGAAACACTTAACTTTGTAAGTCGAAGAAAGCAAGAAAGCCGGGCCGTAATCATCTGAAACGAAATACCACAACCTCCTCCCCCAAAGCTCTTGAAAATGACCGCTCATGTTTTATTATTACTAGAAAACAGGCTTTGGGCCTATTATAGGCGGAGTGGATAAAAAATTTATTTTAAATTTGTAGTTACTCTCATTTTAGTGACTTTAAAAAATTTTCTAATGTTCCTTAAAAATCTTGTTGCAAAATTTACTAAACTACATTTAAGCTTTGTGCCTTTGGTGTGAAGAAGCTCTTCACTGGCATTTTTCACATTTTAGCTTTTTTATAAATTTTAGATACACCTAAGCTACAAACGTAAATTTCACGATGCTTTCGTTTTCTCCTACATTTAGTGTCTGTTTCGTTATTTGCAGCCTTTTACCGTCATCGCCGTCGTAGCAAAATGCGACGTCAGCCACCATGGTTAAGCTAGCAAAGAACGTGCCACCGTCACTAATGCCTAAATTGTTTATATTTATTGCTGAGTATCTTTCGTAGATTTAAAATATTAACAAATTAACAATAAAGCATTTAACTGCAAGTCAAATAATCATCAGTAACGGTAGTGCTTTTCGATCAAACGGTTCAAAACATCTACGGCTCCCTACGCCGCCTCCTACGACAATGTTGAAGCGCACACCTCTGGTACGTACTACAACTGCAAACGCTAATGTTTTTAAAATATTAGAATTTTCACAATTGTAGGTCAGACTGTGTTAGCTTGAGTGTAACGATAGCATTTAAATAATTTTAGAACTTTCAGAGCTTTTAGGCGTAACGTTTAGCCTCCTGTTGAGTTTCGTAAGTGACAACAGTACAGAAATTACGCCTATTCATTCTTGCAACAACACAGGCTGGAGAGTACAGTTTCCATGAAAACCAGGGATCTTGAAATTATTATTCGCAGACATCGTAGTGTGCCGTGTTGCTGTGTACACAAGTCGTCTGTTTAAACGTTCGTGTTGTATAAACAGTTTCCTGCTGCTGCTTCGATTTGAGGTTTCACATTTCGGATTCCCACTGTGAGTGTAAACACCCGGTTTTATCACCATGTTGGGTGCATTCCTCCAAGAATTGTTCTTCACATAGCCTAAAACGAATGTAAGTCGTTAACGAATCATTTTGTGTTTTTCACTTGCTTGCCTTTCTCTAAAGGTTAATCAAATGTTGTTATTTCATTGAGTTACGTCGAAAAATATTTTTAGCTATAAGGAAGCAAAGATGATTTATTTTGACGGTTTTTAAAAGTTAACTTGCTTACCAGCAGAACAGTGTATGCTGCGTTGGAATTCCTTAACTATTCAGGATTCCAAATTTACAATAGCGAGTGTTAGATCGATAAATTAGATAAATCGTAATTTCGTGGATTAAAATTGATCAATTTACGGCAAATTAGAGATCAGAAATACTTTTGAGGCTATCTAGCAATGTGGCCAATTTTATAGCAATCTGCCCTATAGTTTGGGTTCCACCCAGACTACAAAAGTGCAACCAATGGACGGACCAACCAGCCAACCAACATTTTGCAATTCAGTGTCCATTATAGCCTATGCTACGCTCGCTCCGCTCCACCAATTACAAGATTTGTTGCAAAAACAACAGGAATACGAAGGACCCTGTTGGGCCACTACCACGAAGCCAAATTTAAAATTGAAACCCCAACACATTTAAATAAGAGGGAAAATTTAAAACGGGCAGATGACGAGAAGTCAACCTGATTTTATTCGCCGAATGCGACAGAGCAACCTTGCGAGGTGTTCGGGACTCACATTATGAGGTGTTTTCAAACCGTATTCGAAGTTGAATCTTACGTTTTGCGTCGAAAGCGAAATAGAGGTGTTGAAAGTGATCAAATCAAGGCTAGGGCTCCTGGATTCGAACTAGCAAACCCGTCTATCACCAGATCACTACCAGACCGCCTTCATCGATATAGCCAGTTGGCCATTTGTCTATTGGCAATAGAAATAATTAACTGAACCAGTCACGACCAGTTGACTAAATGTGCTCGGCAATGGAGAAGGAATGCAAATCAATTGCTGATGGCGTATTTCAATTTTCAATTATATTATTTACAGCAATTTATGTCTATTTGTTTCTCCTTCGTTCAGTCTAATGAGTGATATTAATTTTTATTCCTTTTCTATTGCTTGTGACCGAGCACATTCGGTCGTATGGAGTCCTGGTTACACTTAATAACGGGTTCAGTGAGTTATCTTTAAAGCAGTAGACAAGTGGCCATATCGATAAAGGCAGTATGGCAGTGATGTGATGATGGACTGTTTCGCCACTCTCAATCCAGGTCATACATTACTTGAAACAAACGTAAGTGCATATTGGTCCCTTACTGTAATGTGCAGGATTATTTCACTGAAGGATTATTTCTAACTTTCCTTTAATAAATAATATGGAAAAGGTAATCATAATAAAATATTACGAACTTTTCATCGTTGCTTTTGAAGCATCGATACTTTTGAAGTTCTCATCGCGCTTTCTACAGTTTTTAAGCCTGACTACTTCTGTTACAGATAATACAAGATCCGGCTGAGAAAGTTGTGACTCACTCTAAAATGTTTGCTTGATCATATCCTTCATTTATGTAGCAGTGGAACCGATAAGACGTTAATCAAAGTTTACCCGTTGAAAGAGAAGGAAATATTTTCTATCTCTGACAGTTATCATTTCTAAGGTATCATAGCCGTCAGTAGAGCCCCACGGTGGATAAAAATACTATGGACCATTTTGCGTGACGTGATAATTTTGTGAGAAGAGCATTTTTACGACTGCAAATGAGGTAATTTAAATTATATCAAGTGGGATTATCAAAAGAGGTTATAACATGTGGGAGAGTGTAGTGCAACCAAGTCAATCGTAGGACTGGCTTCATTACATTCACAATTCAAGTGGCTCATGGAGTTAGATAGCGTCATACTTAGCCAGAACCACATCAAGGACCACGACAGCACTACTTATGTAAGCCTCAGTGTAAACTATCATGTTAAACGTTAAACTTTGAAACCCTATAATCTCCCCAAAATTCACACATACCAGTGATTTTCGGTGTTTGGGGACGTGTCACAACTATTTTACTGTATTGAAAATTTCATTGACAACAATCGAACCATTAGGCCTCCAGAACGTGGGCGTTTGTTGTTGTTGTTGTTGTTGTTGTTGTTGTTGTTGTTGTTGTTGTTGTTGTTGTTGTTGTTGTTGTTGTTGTTGTTGTTTCTTCTTCTTATTGGGATAATATTGCTCTCATCTAGAGATCGAACTAATGAACCGATTTTCAAGTTTTGTAGGTTAAAACGTTGGTATGAACAAGGCTTAGGGTCTTTGAACACTATTTCAATGTGGCTACAGTATTCTTTGCTCTCATTGCTTTCACAGCCCGTTTTTTTTCAAACGACTCACGCACACTTTTAAAGCAGCGGCAATGCTGAAAAATAAAATGTACATTACCAATGAAAGGCAACTGAAAGATTTTATTTCCGTAACAACCTGTTCCACATACATTCTAGACCCCCCGACTGTCACGTCAGCAAAGATCTTGCGAAAATGTCCTAGCTTCAATTTCTTCGTGTCTAGGTAGGAAACATTGGCTACAACTACCCAAAGACAACGAAATACCTTGTGAGTTATGCTAAAGCCTGAAGAAAATGTCCGTCGAAGTCCCCAGCCGGTAGGATTTGAAGTTGACTCTCTTCTTCTTTCCGCGTATAAGTCAGCATACAAGCGTTTGGAAAAAATTAATTTAAACCCACTGGCAAGTTCTCAATGTAATTGATACTCTCGCCAGTCCTATGAGTTTATTTTAATTTGAAATTAGAAAATTACTACTTAGTCTACGAATTAGGCTAAGTCCACACTCGTCTGTCGACACTGTAATGTTAGGAGAAAGCTAACGTTGCGGGTGCGTGAGACCCATCCCAGCACGTGCAGTTCTATAAGGAGTCAGGGGTTAAGTGACATCAAGGGCAAAACGGGACAAGCCCAGCTCTGCAACAGGTGGATCCACCTGAAAGGGGAACACTTTACGGTCAGGGTTGGTACACCATGCAGCAACTTGGTGGCAGCCATTTTTGTTCTGATATCAGTACTTTGATAGGCTAAAACTTGGCGGGTTCTCACCCTTGTGAGTTTTGTTTCTGATATTATTTATTTTATAGTTGTTTTTTTGGGTGGATTCTTACTTTTGCCAGTGCCAAGTTACCAGTTACCAGGTCAATTGTTTTTTTTTTCGTTGGCGAGGGTGGGGAGGGGTGGAGGGTAGTATCACTACGTTCTTTGGGGCGCACGTTTCAGTCAGTACATGTGTTAGGCTATATGTTAGTTTTTGTGCAGGTGGCGTAATAATGGCCAGGTCACATCGCTTGGAGGTTGAATTTGATCTTCATTCTATCAGTTCTTTTCGAACAAATTCAGATGCAAACCTGTTTACGTTTTGTTTTATACTTAAATGTCAGACTGCCTGAGCAGGTAATCGAACCCACGACCTTTGAAACCAAACGCCAAGGTCCTACCACTGAGTCATACTGACACAGCCAAAAGGAATCGTCCATAGCAGTATTAACGACCATACGCACGTTTCCTTTCGCCGTATGAGTAACGTATGGCTTAGCAGTAGGACCTCTCCTTTTGGTTTCAAGGCCGTTGGTTCTATTCCCCGCTCAGGCAGTCTGATTTGTAAGTCCAAAAGTCAACGTAAATAAGTTTGCAACTGTATTTAGTGCATTTTAAGGCTAAATGTATAGTTTTGAATTCCGACAGGTATAACCTAACCTATTTATTGCTCGGTTGTTTCTTAGTCAGCGGTTTAATCGGTTTTTTTCTATTTGCAAAGCCGTTTTTTGTTCAGTTTAGTTTGACTTTTTTCGCTTCCCTTTTATTGTAATTGCTACGATCTGTCTCGCATGTGTCCACAGTCTGTCCACCGATTTTCGTTTGCAAAAAAGCGGAACATTAGAAATGCATATTTATGTTCATGCTCCTCCCAAGCTTTGTCCCATGTCTATTATTTGATGGCAACACACTAGCATGCGTCTAAATTTAGCATGTGTCGTCTCGATGGGTAATTTTTTTTATTAATTTTGACGAGCCTTATGTCAGCCGAATACATGGCTGAACCGGCTCAATTCTGAACATTACCAGATTTTTTTTTAAAAGAAGAACTCTGGTAAAGGGAGGTGCCAGCCCGGGGATTCGTTCCGGGATACCTCCGATCATGGTTGGGGCCGAAAAACTGTCCAGAATTATTCAGAATACAGCCCTTAGCCGCTGAAGGAGCATGGTAGCCTTTCACGCTACCCTGGCCGGCAGTCCTGGCGGAGACTTTGCCAAGATCCCCTTTCCAGGGATTCGACCAGATCCGCAAAACTCTAGCAACCAGGCTGAGCTCTCTCACCGCTCAGCCACGATGACCAATTGATTCTGCATTGTTGCAGGCAGATGCAGTATCGTGGCAAACAATCGCGAAAACAATTTAACTGGCTCTCAGAAGCCGGCATTGAAGAATAAACAAGCCATTCAGTCATGTCGACAGACCAATTTTGAGGCTGTCCAAAATTATAGACTCAGTACCCTAAGGTTTAAAATTGGAAGATTTAAGAGAAAACCGACCGTTTCACTTTGGTTCTCAACAACTATTAAACAGCTTTAAACAGAGCTGGAAGGCCGACAATTCTAACTCAAACAAGACGCAACACAATATTACTTTCCCCAAGCCGAAGTATCGTTGCATCTTGTTCTTATCTGATTTTGTGCGCCTCGCCTCTTTAGTGCACCATTGTTTCGTGTTGCGTGGTGTAGTACGAGATGTTTCTGCCTTTCTTATTTTTGTTTTGGTTGGAATGTTTCTGATGTTGGTGTTTCTGGTATTACGGCTGTGAGTATTTCTGTTGTCGATCTTGCATTTGTGTATGATGCAGTTGGTTGTTTGCGATGAGTGAATAGCTTCTGGCCCAGGCTCACAATAAAAAAAAAACCATTAACCATTATCCATTAACTATTGCAACACTTTATTATTGTTAGCCGCTGCCTCCGCTGCCGCCTCCTGTCCATTTTTTGAAAATTCTCATGCGCGAACGAACTCTAATAATTATTGTGCAATGAGTTGGGTTAGTTTTTCTTATTTTACATCTTATTATACACATAAATAATGGTTAATGTAACAGTTCACACAATTTTGTAAATATTTTTTATCCTAATTCGTAATTCATATTTCTCTTCGCTTTGGTTTTATAATAATAATAAATACTTTATTGTAATGCTTTATTTGCAATACTTTATTTATATTACTAGTTTATACACATTTAATATTTTCCTCTATTATCATTTTTTATACGTAGTCGACTCTTTAAGTCCATATTTCACTTAGCTTTGTTTTTGGGAAAGTTCAGCATATTTTTTTGGCATTTTATTAAAAATATTTGGAATGTGCCTTTTCTTATTTCTTTTTCCGTAGATGTTATTCCATCTTGGTATAATGTAGGATGGTGTCATGTTTCTTGCTCTTTTGATATTATTTATTCAGCTGTTTTAAAATAAATTTTATGTAATATTTCTCAGTTACAATTATATAACCACACAGTTCTATTATTATAAATATTTTCTTTTCTTTAAAGATTTCTTTTTGAAGTCTTTAATCGGATAGTCTACTACAAGTCGTATAATTATATTCCATACCGAAAGTTTGCTCTTTATCCATGTTATAAAGAATTTTTTTCCCCCGCATTTTATGTTTTTATTATTTGCTTCCAGGT
>JAHWFP010035267.1:0-10506 GCA_023313725.1 Lithobius niger | reverse complement strand
CAACCAGGCTGAGCTCTCTCACCGCTCAGCCACGATGACCAATTGATTCTGCATTGTTGCAGGCAGATGCAGTATCGTGGCAAACAATCGCGAAAACAATTTAACTGGCTCTCAGAAGCCGGCATTGAAGAATAAACAAGCCATTCAGTCATGTCGACAGACCAATTTTGAGGCTGTCCAAAATTATAGACTCAGTACCCTAAGGTTTAAAATTGGAAGATTTAAGAGAAAACCGACCGTTTCACTTTGGTTCTCAACAACTATTAAACAGCTTTAAACAGAGCTGGAAGGCCGACAATTCTAACTCAAACAAGACGCAACACAATATTACTTTCCCCAAGCCGAAGTATCGTTGCATCTTGTTCTTATCTGATTTTGTGCGCCTCGCCTCTTTAGTGCACCATTGTTTCGTGTTGCGTGGTGTAGTAGCCTACGAGATGTTTCTGCCTTTCTTATTTTTGTTTTGGTTGGAATGTTTCTGATGTTGGTGTTTCTGGTATTACGGCTGTGAGTATTTCTGTTGTCGATCTTGCATTTGTGTATGATGCAGTTGGTTGTTTGCGATGAGTGAATAGCTTCTGGCCCAGGCTCACAATAAAAAAAAAACCATTAACCATTATCCATTAACTATTACAACACTTTATTATTGTTAGCCGCTGCCTCCGCTGCCGCCTCCTGTCCATTTTTTGAAAATTCTCATGCGCGAACGAACTCTAATAATTATTGTGCAATGAGTTGGGTTAGTTTTTCTTATTTTACGTCTTATTATACACATAAATAATGGTTAATGTAACAGTTCACACAATTTTGTAAATATTTTGTATTGTACATTTATTATCCTAATTCGTAATTCATATTTCTCTTCGCTTTGGTTTTATAATAATAATAAATACTTTATTGTAATGCTTTATTTGCAATACTTTATTTATATTACTAGTTTATACACATTTAATATTTTCCTCTATTATCATTTTTTATACGTAGTCGACTCTTTAAGTCCATATTTCACTTAGCTTTGTTTTTGGGAAAGTTCAGCATATTTTTTTGGCATTTTATTAAAAATATTTGGAATGTGCCTTTTCTTATTTCTTTTTCCGTAGATGTTATTCCATCTTGGTATAATGTAGGATGGTGTCATGTTTCTTGCTCTTTCGATATTATTTATTCAGCTGTTTTAAAATAAATTTGTGTAATATTTCTCAGTTACAATTATATAACCACACAGTTCTATTATTATAAATATTTTCTTTTCTTTAAAGATTTCTTTTTGAAGTCTTTAATCGGATAGTCTACTACAAGTCGTATAATTATATTCCATACCGAAAGTTTGCTCTTTATCCATGTTATAAAGAATTTTTTTCCCCCGCATTTTATGTTTTTATTATTTGCTTCCAGGTTTACACAATCACCATAATGTTTTATAATCCATTTTTCGTTAAACTAATTAGTTTTCGGTAATGTGACATCCATTTGTATTTTTTTCTATACTATAAAAAGCTCGTTTACAATAAACCAATCATTTAATTTATCAAAATTATTTTGTAAATTTTTTTTATCATTTCTTCATAATTATAATTTATATAAATCTTTATTATGTCTTCAAACTAAAATTTAAATTGTAACATGGCAAGGCCACCAAGTCATCTCATGTTTAAAGGTATAACACTATAATTTAAATGAATAGAAAGCCGAAAGCCCCACTTCCCCTCTCAAAAGAGGCAGAAAACGGTGGCCGAAATGCAGAATCCGTCCTGCTCCTATCAAACCATGTGACCCACCTTGCCTTGCAACTTAGATTTCCAAGAGCAGGTCGTGTTCTTCATTTCGGCCACCGATTTCTGCCTCTTTAGAGAGGGGAAATGGTGGTTTTCGGGTTTTTATTCTTTTAGATAATTATAGAGTTATTGCTTTAAACATGAGATGACTTAGTGGCCTTGCCATAATAATTTGATTTATCTACCTGATGAAAATTGATCATTTTCGAAACGTTATTCGTATTATTTTACTGTAGCACTGCTTGATTTTCCTTTCAATAAATAGTTCTGTACAGGCGCTGGGTTCATAACCCTTGGGTGTGACCCTTGCATGACTCTTGCTCGGTGGCGGATGGGTCCGTGGTCAGACAGGACGGTGATGTGAGCTGTGATGCTTCCTTTGCAGAGATTCTTAGAGGGGAAGGGTTGGTGTCTTTTTGGAGGACGTACGTTCGTCTTGAATATAGCTATTCGGTGCCATTCATGCCTTAGGCTTTTGTGGAGGAGCTGGTGGCCAGCAGCATTGCCATTGATGTAGGCCAGATCTGTGTCTACCAAATTTCAGGGTTTTGTCTGACTCGACATCTAGTGTTGGTTTCCTACAATGCTTTCTGTCCGATCTGGAGGCTTCGCATCCGATTGTTGCAGAAATTGGCTGGAAGTTCTTTGGGAAGCTGCAATCGGGTCATGGTGTTAGGGTCTAGTCGGTTCACGGGCACTCTGGTCACTTCGGAAACGAGGTGGTAGATAGTCTGGCCTTTAGCAGCGGTGCGTCTGAAGTGAACGCGATTTCGGTCCTGATGCCTCCTGGTGACCTCCATCCTCTCCTGGTTGCCCGGGCCTCTGCGGCCTGGCAGTTGGAGTGAGATGCTGAAGGGATGGAGAGAGAGCTCTTCCTACTGCACCCACGGGTTTCGGAGCCAGGTGAGCTCTGCTGTATGCCCAGTCGTGAAGTATTATTTATTAGTGTCAGTACGCTGCCTACCAGACCTAGTGGTGGCTAACGTGGAGTTTTATTTATTAGTGTCAGTACGCTGCCTACCAGACTTAGTGGTGGCTAACGTGGAGTTCTACTTTTAGCCACGGGTGTTCGCACACATCTTTTAGTATGGGATGCAGAAAGAAGTAGCAGACAGTTACACATTGCAGCAAATGAATGTATTTAAAATTAGTGGTGTGAAGCTTAGGCTTACTTAAAAAAAGTTAGTTTGAAAAAGGCCAGCGAAGAGCAGTACTTCACATCAAAAGGTAAAATTCCCATATTTTGCAGAGTGATTATTGCACTCAAGGAGCATTAACACGTGTTGTAAAGACATTAAAATTAACGTAAAATAATTTAAAAGAAATTTCCGTTCGCTCAACCTACAGTAGGCCCAAAGCCTGTTTCCTAGAGCAAAACACGTTTAGTCGACCAAACACAGTTTCATCCTAGTCATAAAGCATTAAATCCAAAGGTAGCATTAATATATTTGTCTGTTGAGAACATTTCTTTATCTTTTACTTTGTGAGTAAACATGTCTCTGTTTGTTTGTCTTTCATGGTGCAGAGTACGTTAGTTATCGTCTAACGCCGTTATCATTATCTCTTTGATATACTTCTTGGCTAGCTTACAGCCTAGTGCTAATCAGCTGACACGTTAAGAAACATTGACATTAGTGGAAAATTTTTTTTCTATTTTTTTAGTATTTTCTTTTACCATTGCTTCCAATGGTGTAAAAGTGGTAAGCGTTGTTGCAAACGGACAAAGAAAGGTAAGATACAGTTTTATTTTCCTAAAACCAAAACAACACTGTACTATCTGCTGATGCATTACAAACTAAAATCAAATTTGTTGTACACCTGGGTTAAACACGTGGTGTAAAATCTTAGGAATAAGTGACGAGGCGATGTAGGTCTATTGGCAGAGCGTCAAAAACAGCATGTATCTGGTTTTTTTTTAATTCTTTGGAGTCTCATGTACTCTGAAGAAAAGTGGTCGAATGTATCAGGTGGCTAAATTTTGAACCTTACTAGCTGTTTTCTATGGTGAAAGAAGATTAGAGGCAGGTCTGGCAAGGACCCGGGAGAATTTCTGACTGCCAGCCTAAAAACAGAAGAGCAGCTCTTAAGAAGACAAGGGCAAAATAAACGGAGCAAGGTATAAAAATTTGAAAGAAACTGATTCAGAACAAGCATGGCCAAAAAGAGGTGGTGGGAAGGGAAATGGTCTCGCCTACTTTACCAACATGGTTAGACCTGCCGGGGACATGAAGGTCTCTAATGGCATTGTCAGACGAGGGAAAAGGAAAAGGATAGGAAGGCAGCCGATTGTCACAACACAAAATATTTAATGTAGGAAGAAAAAAAAGCCAAAAGAGTTCAAAATTTTAAGAAAAACAATAGATAAAATAGATTTAAAAAATAAACAAATTTAACCTGAATAGGTCTGGAACGTGGTAGGGCACTGGGCCAAAGTGAAAACCAAAAGGGAAACTGAACGTTTGAGGAACGTTTAAAATTCGCTTAAAACCAACCGGGGTAATTGCAGAGACTGCGACCTTGGTCTGGGAGTTGCATGGTTCAATCACTCAAAGTGCAAAGAAGTTCCTTCGACACTCCGTGTGGGATTGCTGACTAAGAAGCTTAAGTGAGTGGCTTATAGTCCTATCGGTTGCTGAACGTTCGAAGACGGAGACGTCAATTTGTAGGAGTTCCTTGACGATTTTAAAAACCAGGGCGAGGTCCACATTGAGGCGATGGAACTCCAAGGGTTCCAAACCAGCTCTATGGAGCTGTTCGCCTGGTTCTAGATCGCTGAATCCTGGGAGCTAGCGTGTAAATGAGCGCTGTACCGCCTCCAAGCAATTCAGGAGATGAGACGACCAGACCGGACTAGCATACTCTAGAAGTAGGTGAACGAATGCCACAAATGCACTAACAAGGGTAACCAAATTTGCTGTTTTGAAGCAGCGTTTCATAATAGCAAGTCATCGATAGGCTGTCGATGCGACTTTCACACAGTGTAGAGACGTCTTTAGACTGAGTGTCAACCAAACACCCAGGTCCTTTATGGGGTCCATGGGCTTCAATGGTCTGGTCGCAAGGGCATAGTGGAATGATGGGTTTGAATCGCCTATAAGTAGGACACCACATTTATCAAGTGAGAGAGGCAATTACCAAACAGTGGACCTCAACCATAAATGCAGGGACATCCTGGAAACCAATAACATTAGTACTGGATTTCAAATCATCAGCGAATTTAAAGCTGGGTCGGGACTCCGCTCCGGGTGGGGTCAGATCGTTCAGGAATGTAACAAACAATAATGGGCCCTGCACAAAACCCTGCTGTACACCACTCGATACCGATAATTCCTAAGCAGCCACAGTATCCAATTTTTTGTTGTTTACGATTTGTGATGAAATCATCCAGCCAACCCAGCAATATTCTGCACATATTAAGGTGTGAGAGTTTGGAAAGCAATTTGGAGTGGACCACCGCTTCAAGGCTTTCTTTAAAGATCGTAGTACACTACATCAGTGGGAGCTCGCTCATCCTGTGCGCTCATCCACAAAACCATAGTGAGTAGCAGCTGCAGTGTCGATGATCTACGTGGCCCAAAACCGAACTGGTTACTGTTTTACAAGGCACCCATCTCAAAAACGTCAGCATGTCCGAACGGATAATGGTCTCCATAACCTTGCAGTGCACAAGAGTAAGTGCAATCGGGCGGTAATTATGGGGATTAGAAGAGTCACCACTCTTATAAATGGGAAGACATTCGTCGAACGCCATAAACTGGGAATAAAAAATTAGGATTAAAAATAAAAGCAAGTGGTGTGGCGATCGAAAAACAAACCTGTTTATTAAAAAACACGGAAAGTGTTTCTAATTATATAAATGTTCTAATTCGCTTTGCAAATTAGTGATATTATTCCGTCTGGTTTTAATAATGATGTTTGATAGACTTTAGCATTATTGCAGTGAAGTGGCATACCCCCACCAAGTCCCAATATGCACAGCCAGCTTTTTGAGGGGTCACCAGGGCTCCAAACGAAGTGAAAAAGCACAGCCAAGTTTTGAGTGGTTAGATACTAGCTAAGCGGTTACTGGATCCAACCCAATAACTACTAATGTACAAATAGGATGATTACAAAATATCCGAAAGTCGCCTGATGATGCACTTAGTGAAAGTATTGTGATTCATAACAGATACGAAACATTGGAATTGATTGTGATTCATAACAGATACGAAACATTGGAATTGTAAATGTATTAGGTCTCCGTATTTAACTGTATTAATCTTTTGTGCTAATCCTTAATATCTTATGTTCTGTAATCGCTAATCACTCTTAAGTTGTTCTGCAGCCGCATCTTTGCTTTTTTTCAGGCTGTTCCTAGACAGGACTGTTTTTACGCGAGAGAGCATCGTGTTTTTTTTTTCATGTGTCACCAACCATTTTAGTTCGGTTGCAAACGATCTTAACATTCTGCGTTCATCAAGTAACTTTCTGTCTATTTCTTGAATGAGGCAAAAACCATTAATTTTGATCTGATTTGATTAGCTTGCCTTTTATCATCCTTTTTTTTAGGGGGGGGGGATTTTTTCTCGAGAAAAGAGAGGACTGAAGGACAAATTGGAGTGGGGAGAAATTTATGTTTCCACTGATATTTTGTATTTTGGATCGGTCAGTGAAACGTGTGGTCTCAAATCCTCTGTGGGTTGGAATTGAAATGAGATCCAAAGTACTGGAGATAATTTGTAACATTTGGCGAATTCTGTAAGGTAAGAGTGCGAGCACGCATCACATAGGAAGTTGTTGAACCGTCGTTGAAGTAAGAGTTTATTAACTTGCTAGTAGTTCAAGTGATGTCTTTGATGACAAAGTGTTTTCTAGGTGATGATAGCAAAGTGATTTTTTTTCAATTGCTTGCTCCTTGAACTTGCCCATTGAATTGGTTTAACACGTACGAAAATCTACTTGATTTCTTTAAGAAGCAACGGTGGCAGATTAAATAGTAAAAGTCGGAGGTGGTTAAGCCTTTCTCAGTACAAAGGTAGAAACCCATCTTACGTTGGTAACAGTGACCTATACCTTATAATTATTGGTGGCAGCAGATAAATTGCAAAGTCTGTAACCGAGTTTTAGTATAGGTTATCAGCCACCTTTCCGAAGAGTGATGAGATATACCAATGTCGAGGCCGCAGGGCCGAGCCATTGTTGTATCTCTCCGAGGAAAGTAGCTGATAACCTATTTATCACCCAATTTCACAATCTCAGTCCGACAACAATAGCACAGCACGCACACAACAAAGAATGAATCGTGCTGACGTTCTTTTGGTCAGAAAGGTCGACAATGCAACAAAGATGTCATTGTTGGCTGCATTGTTATTCCTTCCTTAGTGAAAGATTCTGTGCTCGTGTTTATTAATTGTAACTTGATTCCGAAGTGCCCCATCACCGTTTATACCGCAGAAACTCAACGATAAACAGTCCCTTCAGACAACTTGTCTTAAAATTTTTTAGGAGAAGTTGTTTGAAGGGGCTCTCGGCGTTGAGTTTGCGCGTATGAACGGTAATGAGGCACTTCGGAATCAAGTTACAATACAGGAATAAAGGCAGAGAACCTTTGTTGACTAACTGGGTATTCGTTCATTGTGTGATGATGGGTGCTTTCGGAATCTGGAACAGTTATGCGGTAAGACAATAAATGTGTAATTATAGGGCGGAGAGGCAAATGGGCTCGATTAGTTATAAATAAACGTACACACAATGTGTAATAATTTTGGCTTAGGTTTAATTCAAGTTGACAATCTCCACATTTAATAAATAAATAAAAATAATGAAAACCATGACAGACGTTTGTCTGAGAATGGCTAGCATTAGGCTTTGTCACGATTTTTGTGGAGTGGCGGGGAAGGGGGGGAGTGGAAGGGCGTTGAAGCAGACAACGGAGTCGGGTAGGGTGAAAGCTACCTACCAACAAAAATTTGCACTCTTCAGACTGACGAGATAAATAGTATCTGTTCTAAATTTTAATCAAGGCTGTGACGTCGTTTGTAATTTTAAATCGTAAATAACCTTTACAGTTCAGTGTCATAATGTATTCGTGCTACAAGAAAAATTAAATAAAAAAAACGAAAGCATTTTTTTCTTGCTTAAGCAAAACTATCTCTTTACGGTGCTGTTCTTAATTTTAATCAAGGTTGTAACGTCCTTTTTAACATCTGGAGCAAGCATGACGTTCTTTAATTCATAAGGCGGCATGATGCGTGATATCCAGGCTTGATATCCAAGAGCAGGCGTGATATCCGATATCACTCCTCCTTTTGCATCTCAATCCTAAACCATTGTTCCATTATCGTCGTGTTCCATTGTTAAAGTAGGACTGAGATCGTGAAATTGGGTGATAACAAGGAAAAAACGCCGAGAAAAATTGCAGGGACTGTTGGTCGTAAAGAAAGAAAAGAACAAACGAAAGAAGGGTGCAAAATTTCAAAGACGCTCTAAAGTACTTTTTGATGTGTGATTCTTGTTTGTGTGAAACATCGTGCGACGATAGCAAATATCGGCTTGGCAACAACATAAAATGGAAGCTGAGGCAAACACTCATACGACATCTATACTTAACTTGATGCATTTTCTTTTTTCAGCTTTATTTCTTTGATCCCTACACCATCACAAGCAAACTAATGCTCGCACAGATGTATTCTGAACTTTATCAGACATTTTCAAATATCACAACATTTTGTTACTGAAATCGTAAGGTGAATCATTTGCTACTTCTAATATATTTGATTAGATAGTTTTACAGCTATACAGAGTATTTTTACAGGTCAGTAATCAACAAAACACTAACGATCAGCAGTAAGATTTAACTCGAGCAACCAAATATATTCCGGTATCGATAAGTTGCGCCGTTAACGAATAGTTTTAAATTGAAAAATTCTGGAATCCAGTGACGTGTTGGGAAAGGGGTAGAGGAAAGACAGTTAGGTTTTTCATGTGGAACGGAATTTATTTTCTCCTTATTTGTAATTTTTCAATTCATAGCTAATTATTGTAGTTTGATGCCACATCAAATTTTGTAACATAACTATGCACACACAGTTATGGTACAATAATATTACTCATTTATGTCTATTTACAGAATGAACATGAATGACGATTCTGGCCCAATAACGGTTCTCTTTGTAATCTGTGGATTTGCAGTAGTTGCTGTATTGATTAGATGGTGGTGTTGGTGCCAAAGAAGAAACCGACCCAACTCCGAAAGAATCATGATAATCTCACATTCCATCACAGATGGCGCCCAAACACTATTCCAGCCGGCCACTGGTAACTTGATGCCAACCGGGTGGTACCCATCACCCTTATCAAATACCATTCTCCAGCAAAACTCTCAAAATATAACTAGTATCAGTGAAAGTAGAACACTACTTATGCCTGAACCTGTGCTACCAGCCTATGATGAGATTTACCAAAGAGATCTTCCACCATCTTATGAAGTGTTGTTTCCACCAGAAGAACAAAAGCAGCTTTGAGTAACTGCCATGGAATGAATATCACTGTGGAATCTGCTAAGTTGTGGGATTTGGCGTTTGTTTCCCTGTTGGTGCTAATGCAAAAGCAGAAACTGAGAGCGGTTCTAGATAAAGCCAAGCGATCAAAATGATCCAGGTGAACCAAAAGTATAGTCCATGAATTTAAATCCATTCAGTCACTGATAAATTCACACCTTTTTCCCTACAATATAATGTTCTTTGTCGGGCAGCATATCATGTTTTACTGTTTGCTGTCTTCCAAGCAGAATTCTTATAAGAGATCCCTCTATAATAGATTATTTCCATTAGACCTCCTGTGGCAGGTTTGAAGAAAACATTACATTTCCGCAATTTCTTAAACAAGACAAGATGTAGAGTTGCCCACAGTAAAATGTGTTTGACTGAACCTTGTGGGATACAGATAAGATACCGGAAATGTTTAAGAAGGCCTCCTTACTGACTTAGTTCCTGATTTATTTCTATATGATTTGGATGCAAGGAACCGACCGCTCAGAATTTATTAGCAGGTGGGGAAGAGAAGGGGAGAAGTTTGAAAGTTTGTGGTGGTCACATTCAAAACATTTTTAATGGCGCCTTTAACTCGTCCTAAAAATTTTTCCTGCTCCCTTTGAAAGACTGGTTTTTTTAAGTATCCCTCCTTGTAAAAATAAAATAGCGACATTGCACACCCTTAATGGTGTAGACCCCCAACTACAATTGCCTTCAAATCACAACAGCTTTTTTCTTAACCAACACTGCTAAAGTGAATGTTTGTATAACGTTTATCTTTATGCATTTCTACACAAACATCAGAACCATTATATTGTCGACTGCACAGACAGTATCTATATTATAATTGTGCTGAAGTACGATTACTGGGTTCTTCATCGCCACTAGAAAGTTATAGAGCTACTACAGGGCGCCACCTGTTGTTGCTACTGGAAAGTTATAGTGCGAGCATGTCATCAGGCAAAACTACTTCGGAGATTCAAGAGATGGCAGATACATAACTGGGGAAAGATTCTATATTGGAAGTCCTGGTATGTCCTAGGACGCGTAACAGCAGACAACCGGCCTTGGGTAAGTCAACAGGTTTAAAATTAACGAATTATGGTGAAAGGACTAGGGAGAAGAGACACACTAGAATATACTCTCCCGTTCGGCGTACTGTACATTGCAGGAGCTCCAGTTAGTTATAGACATAATCATCCTAGATACCAACTGTACAG
>JAHWFP010035246.1:0-18963 GCA_023313725.1 Lithobius niger | reverse complement strand
GTTTAAAACTTAACTGGTTGTTTGTGGCACATAACAGTTTTTTTTTTATTAAAATCCCAAAATTCCACATTTTTTCACAATTTTCCCATTTTTTCACCATTTTGGATTTGTTCCCGACAAGTCTACTTGCTTGCAGCTCCTTACTGTTTTAAATGATTGGACAACAGTTATGGATGATGGTATCCCAACCGATGTTGTTCTTACAGATTTTGCTATAGCTTTTGATTCGGTTGTCCACTCCAAATTGCTGGCAAGGCTTTATTGGTTTAGTTTTCAGGGTAATTTGTTTAACTGGATGAGGGATTTTCTCCTAAAACACTCCAGCGTGTATCTATGGGAAAACAAAAGCCTTGCTGCAAGCCAGTTCTTGGTGGTGTTCTGCAGGGTTATTTGGGGTCCACTTTTGTTTTTACTTTTGCTGAAAGATTTGTAGTGTGAACAAGTCGTAGCTACCCTTAAACTGTTTGCTGACGATATTATGCTGTATGCAAAATGAACAACATCAGCGACTATTGAGACTTTATCCCTGCAATTGACCAGTTGATCAGTTGGTCGAATCTACGGCAATTACCTGTTGCAGCTAGTAAAATCAAATATAGTGTCTTCTATATTGGAAAAAGAATGCAAATTACGATTATACTGTGATAAGTACTTACTTTCCCCATGACTACTAAACTAAACACTTGATAATTTGGTTCTCTGATGACTTCACTACCCATTGTAATCAGCAATGATTAAATGCTGCTTTACATTTGGCGTACACCCATACTATGGTCTGGGTTTTCTTTATACTTCCATTGCTTGAGTATGCATGTCCTGTTTGGTCATCTTACCTGATAGGTGACATTGAACGTGTTGAGTCGGTGCAACATTCTTTCACAAAGACGATTATTGGGTTAAAAAATAAATCCTATTCTGAAAGATTGGCCAGCACTAAATTAGACTATCTTGTGCTTCTACATTTAAGAGCAGATCTAAGTTTGACTCTTAACATTCTACTTGGCAACTTACGTGTCGTTCCTACCTTATTCTTCATCCTCAGGGGAACTAATTGAACACGACAACACTCATCCAAACTGGTGTTGAATAAAACAATATGGGACTGCAGGAAGTACTTTTCCGCTAACCACGTTCTTTCCATTTGGAATGCTTTGCCCTCCAGTGTGGTTGTATAATACAGTCTCACATGATTAGAAAGAGCCTTGTTGAAATGTGACCCTTTTCAAATTTTTTTGTCGTTTTTGATACGTTGTAAATTGTCTTATTTTTTTTACACAAGACAGATATTCGCGCTCCTATCGACTCTTTCTAATCATCTTGCTCTTTTTGACAGCGAAGTTTATTTCTTTATTTATTTCGTAATCCCATGTATTATTTTGTAACGGTGTTCCACCAAATGAAGTCCCAGTCTTATTTCAAACAAAATTGAATGAAAAGAATGAAATGGAAACAAATACCTTTCATTGATGACTGATGCATTTTTTCATAAATTCCGCAGCCAAATATTTGATATTCATATCGTATATTCTGCCTGATTACTAATGTCACTGAATTTAAGACAGAAAAAGCCCAAAAGACAAACAAGCAAGCCAAAAACCCAACTTAGCATTACCATTTAAGTTCCAAGTAGATTTAATTTAATCCTTCATTTTTCAGCGAGTTAGATCTTTCCGACTGTGATGCCGCATTTAATAATAAACTAAATTTCACCTGTAGGCACAAATATTCGTTGTACAACCCACTGAGTGAATGTCATAAACAAAAAATAATTCAAAGGGTTTCAAAGGGTTTAACGAGCGTTAACCACTCCTGGTCATCTGCCCGAAGCCCTAAGGCCCTATGTCTGCAACAGCCAGATTCCCAGGCGGTCACACACCCAAGTATCAGTCCAGCTCAATGCTGCTTAACAAATAATAATGTGCTCCACAACAATGCAGGAAACCAAACAGTAAAAAATTTGTAAAGTGATAAAATCATTACGACGTGTAAACCTTTAAGGATAGCGTGCAAAACCTTGTTTACTTTTACTTTACAGTTTCATACAACTTTAATAATTCAACCAATAGCTCTAAATGTCATGTTATGTTAGTAGGCTTTTACAGTTTGTAAAACTCTTGGTACGAAATAAGATTTTCATCATCTTTTTTATAAGGTTTAATTAATTGAATATCGGTTGATTTTCCTAGTTGGAATTGTTGGTGGATTCGTCTCGGGAATGTTTCATTTAATTTTCCATACTGCCTTACTTTATCTCATTCAGGTCTTTTTTATGTAAACAGATACGCTATACATATTACTAGGAAATATCAATTGTTGTCAATAAACACTAGAAATGGATCAAACTTTGAATAAGTAGGGTTTCAGATTTTTAAAAATAATGTTAATAATAAAGAACAATGAGACCGACTATAATAGACTTAGGAATTAGGACTTAGGAATGGCAAAATTTCAGCACTTGCTCAATCCTCATTCTACGTGTTAAGAATGAGGTCGTCTTCTCTGTTTTCCACTTGAAATTGTGAAGTTGGTGGCTTGGCTGGGCAGGAATCGCCTCTGCTTGGCAGACAGCAGAGAGATAAAGGCCTTTCAGTTGTAGCATTCAAATTCTGTTGTAAATTTTCAAGAGTTTAAGCCCTTTTCATTTGTGTCTCTGCAGGCTGCGTTGGCTGAAAGCAATTTGCCCTTCCTCACCAACCACTCGTCGAGCGCCTCCAGCTCGTCAGGCGGCAGTCTCCATGATGCCGAGAGGCATGGCCAACTGCCGCCCTGCCCAGCGGGATCTCCAAAGGACAATGGCCTGGGGTAAGTTTTCCAGTTTAGAAACTCTGTTGTGAAAGATGTTATATTCTGTTTACTAAATTGGTTTTTTTTTTCTCTGGTTTTAGTCCTGAGGCGCACGTTCAGATTAAGCAAGAGCTTGATGATCGCTGTTCTCCCATGGGTATGTGCCCAGAAGATGATGAAGATGATGATGAGGAGCCCATGGAGGGCACGGGGGCGGGTATGGACCAAGCAGAGGACCTGTCGCGGGCCGCAGGAGTACCACCACCTCCTCTCGATCCACCGCCCCCGCCCTCACCTACTGTTGCTGCCCTGGCTGACGTGTCCCAGGAAGGGTAGGCGGGTTTCGCCCAACCCTGGTGTTCCTCATATCAGCGTCGGTGGTGTGGGAGGGAACGGGGGAGGCCGCAGGACAGACACTGCTCCCAGCACCGCGCCGCACTCCCCTTTCTGCCCAGTGCAATCTCCCAAGTTCCTAGGCAGCGTTTGCGTGGGTGCGAAGCTGATGACTCCCACCAGCGCCTGCATCTAGTCGAGCTGCTCCGCCGGTGCTGACGTCATGCCCCGTTCCTCGCGCTGAGTCCTAGCAGCCAGCGTTCAGTTCCTAAGCGGAGGACGGAGCAGCATCCCTCCCCCCTCCCGAGCCCTAGGCAGGAGCCGTGTATGTCTTGTATCTACCAATGTATGCAGTACGAGTCTCTCTTAGCAGCATATGCATGTTACTAGGTAGGCCTGTCTCATGTCCATACTGTGCTAGCGGAGTCTTTGTAGACGAGGTCAATGGACACTCAAGAGTGCCAATCATGATGAGAAGGGCTTGGGGCACTCCCATTTTACCGCACTCGCCGCCCCCACCCGCCTGAGCTCCTGACTAGTGCACATATCGCCTGGAGCAACGCCGGCCCACTTGCTGTTCCCTTCTCTCTCGCTTTCCTCGGCGAGAGGCAGGGGGGCTTCACTCTGTTTTGCATCAAGGGTCCAGTGACAAATGGTTCCTACTGTGTGTTGCTTTAAACGCAGCAGCTTCTTGGGTTTTCTTCCCAGGTTTCATTTCATTCACCAACCCAGGCAGTAGAGTGACGACATTTCCCCAATCAAAACCCCCTTCGCTCTGACCACGGGACGTGTCCTATTTTTTTGCCTATGCTAGTCTTGTCCCGTGCGCGTGCGTAGTGCAGCAGGTCACATGACGATGAGTCTCAATCCAAGGTTCCTGTCACGCAGCTGCCTGAATTACTCAACTGGACCCACACTTCTTGTTGTTCCTCTTCCAACTTGGCTGGCGAGGTGAGAGGGGGCGGATGAGGGTACAAACTGACCCACAAACCCATTTCCCCATACCCAGTGGTTATCTTGGTAGAACTTTATTTGGTTACAACTAAGATAGATTGTCATAAGTTACTGTCAACGACATATGTTTAAACTTAACCGAAGGTCGATCACAATTTGGAATTCTTATTCATAAATTTGTTAGAAGACCTTGAGACCATTGGGGAATTCCTGTTCCTGCCCAAGCCCAAGGGAGGCCTCGTTTGTTAGCCCAGAGCAATAATGTATACTACCTAGCCTGTATTTCCACGGACCAAAAATAAATCCACTTGGGAAACGAATGTGTGTAGAAAGCTTCTTGTATTATTGAATGGATAAGGAGTTGAACTTTTGGACAGTGTTTGCATGAACTGTGAATTACATGTGAACCAGTTCTCTTCCCAGTTGGCAACATGATGTGCTTCCCTGTGGGTTTTTACTTTTATTACATACATGTGTAATTAAATTATACTGTAATAGAGTGGGTATCATGAAACTCAGACATTGGCTTCGATTTTTTTCTTGTTCCTGAAATCAAATCACTTTGAAATCCAGATGATGAGTTTAAAAGGTGAACGCTTTATCATTGTTCCTCTCTAACAGGACCTGAATAATTTCAAATAAATGTTGATTGGAAAGTGCAGGATCATAGAGACGAATTATTGTCATCGTATTTGTATTTAATAAAACAAGAAATAGATAGCATTATAGATTGTTGTCTTTGATCATGCTCGTCATTTTTTTAATAAACACACAATGTTTTTTTGCACTTAAACCAAAACGAAAATAATGCGTTGGCAAAAAAATTGGATTTCTCGTGATGAAACTGGAATCGAAATCCCTGATTTCTGGAACAAAATTGAATCGGATTAATATTTTTTTTCTCAGAGCACACTCAAATAATATTAACTAAATTAATAAGTTACATCATGAGGTTATTAACTGTTCCATTACCATTAAGAATGAGGAGTGTCAGGAAGTTTGTTCAAGTTCGTACTGTGGAACATGACAAAATTCCGAATTTGCCCATTCACCAAGTAAACATGCACGCTTCCGCAGACTCGACACTTACAACTATGTCCAGCAAATTTTCAACAACTCACTGTTGGCTTCATCAGGCTTTAAACGGTTTATTTAGTCCCTGATCACATCTTGCTTCTTCGATGTCCACAATCGCCGTTTTCGAAGTTGCCGAAAAACCGGCAAATTCAAAAATGGCGATTACGGGCATCGAATTAGCAAGATGTGATCAGGGACTAAGTAAACCTTTTAAACCTGATGAAGACAACAGTAAGTTGTTGAAAATTTGCTGGACATAGTTGTAATAATAATAATAATATTAAAATAATAATAATGTGAACTTTAGTCGTTAGGGCTAGGAATGTGGTAGGGTGCAGGGCCAATGACGCCATTCCTAATAAATGCGTTTAAGAAAACAAGAGAGTGGTTTACTCCATAACAAAATCCGGAAAGCGCCGACAGACGGGGACCCGGCCACATCTCCGGAAAGTGAGTTTCATGGCCTGCCCACATGATTAGAAAAGAAGTGCCATCTGTATTCAGTATGAGAACCAAGTGTCATTGGTCTCAGAGAGTGGCTCCTACTCTGGACCACCGGAGAAACCTCGAAAAATGGCAGATCAACAGGTAGAAGACCCCACAGGATACAAAAGGTCGGGGTGAGATGCACCTAGCGTCTGCGCAATTTCAGCGACTCCAGCCCCAAACTGGATAAACGTTCTCCAGGTGAGTACTCACAAAACCCTGGTAAAGCGCGCGTAAATTGACGCTGAACCGCCTTCAGTCGATTGATATCCTCAGCAACGATGGTGACCAAACCTGGCAGGCATATTCTAATATAGAGCGTAAGTAAACTTTGAACACCCACACCAGGATTGCGAAATCAGAATTAGCAAAACACCTCTTTACCATAGCAAGTCGGCGAAAAACATTTGTTGCAATATTTGCGCAATGTAAAAATGACTTGAGATCAGTAGAAAGCCAAACACCCAGATCCTTAACAATATGTAAGTGTCAAGTTTGTGGAAGTCTGCGTGTTTACTTGGTGAATTGACAATTTCGGAATGTCAGGAAATATAATCGTGTGATGGATTACAGCACAGAACTCTACCAATTTTTGCACTTCAAATGCATTCACGTTACAAAACCCAGGCAGTAACACGAATTCTAGAAACTATTATTTTAATTTTCTTGTGAAGAAAGATCGGTTGGAAAATTGGTTGATATAAGATGGCTCTAATGCCGGATCGAATGTAAGGAATGGTCAAATTTTTATTTTAGCTTATTGGCCGTAAATGAAAGGAGCGAGAATAACTCCTAAATGCCAAATTTTATTGAATCAGTTAAAAGTTCTACACGCCTCGATCTTTATTTACTCCTGGTTACATTTCATAATAATTTGTCATTTTGTCGTCCAAAGTGCGAGTTGGTGGACAAACGTTGGTTGTGTCTGCATTTCACAAGCACATTGCACAAGTATGCGTTTACGTGATTGTTTCTTTGTTTTTCAGTACGTATTTTGATATAGCTAAAGCTATAGCGGATAGCCAACGGAACTAAATGGAAATTACACCTTTGCAACACTACCAATACATTTTGGAATAGGGTTTTGCTTTGATTCTATCCGATAACTGGCACTCGGATATAACGCAGCCTCATTTGTTGACATCATACTTTAATGGATGAGAAGTAAGGCTTGGTTTCGTTGAGCAATATACTGGGCTTGCTTCACTGAAACCTGTATGTTGGTTACAGTCCAGGTAAGCAGAACTGGCACATGGGATGAACATCAACAAAATTGGACACAATTCTCATACTGTATAAATTAGACAAATTCAACTAAATAGAAGCTCTTAACATAAATAATGGCAAACCTAAAGAACAGCATATTAAAAGCAAGCAGTCGTCAACCCAGCTAACGAAGGGTTCCGATAACAGCATGTCAAAGCAAGCAGTCATCCAACCTACCAAACGAAGGGTTGGGATTCAAAATGGACGGCTCAAAAAAATCAAAACTTATAGCTTAATATTCATCGTTTACTAGCTTTTGTCAGATGGCCAGGGCTTCCAGTATGTGATCAATCTTCCAGGATATGGGGGAGGGAGGTGTTGCAGGATCAGGTGGCGCAAATGGTGACATGGAATATTGCCGAATGATGCACTAACATAGTTTTACGCAATTACTTAAGCATACTGGTTAAAAGGCCTTTTTCTACCGTGAGCCGTTGTAGCAGAATTGTTACTATTGGATATGGCAAGTTCTTATTGGCTGATTCTGATAGGCGCAAAATTCACTCAAGGAAGTGAAATAATATTTTTTTTCGAATTAGCGTGAGTTAGTACAGTTCGCTGGCTTGGGGCTAGAATACAGTAAGTGCAAAACTATCGCGACTGCGCTTTAGTTTCTGAATTATTGACATATATTTCCTGCATTTCTTGCATATCCTCCTTCTGTATGTATAAACCTTCTTCAAATGTGTTTTGTTAAAAACAAAATCTGAAAACATCGTATTGGCAAGTTCTGCAGTTTTGGTAGTTGGTAAACCGCCATATCTGCAGTTGTTGATTTAAACTAGTTGTTGATTTAAACTTACGTGACATCATCTCGCTTCGCTCGAGGACATTTGTTGTTGCAACTCTTAGGCTATTGACAGACAATTCCACACTAAAAATGATCAATCAAATTATCAAGCAAATGATCAGTTTGTACCCATCTTCATAAGGTTTTAGTTCATAAACAAATGGTAACATGTACCTACTCTTTTCATTTCTCTTTGTTTATCTCATTCATCACAGTTACCAACAATGACGATGTTAAAATACGGGTCAGTGTTCTCATGATTTGTCTCTACAGAACAATATTCTCAATAATACCGTGATTTCTTATCTCCCGTCACATATCAATCAGACCAACTCTTTTCTTTTCACTTTAGCAAGTCTTGGTAGCACTCTGGCAACCCGATCTGTGTTCTGTAGATTATTTTTATTCAAATGAATTGTGGTGTATAAGTATGAAGGTGAAGATCGGAACCCGGGCAGCAAACAAAAGCCAAGTACCACAATCCACATCGCTTATAAACCACATTACATGGTTTTTCTTGTATCACTTATTTTAAGAATTTTTGCTTTAATCAAACACTACGTGCACCAATGCTGTATCCCACGGCTGGAAAAAAAATAACCATAGGAGCTACAGCAGACACTTGCGAGGCACTGAACGAATTAGTTAGAAAACTCAAGGATTTGTTCACATAGTCAACCAACCCATTTAGTGCAGTTTGACACAAAGCACTAATTCGTTCCCATAGTAGCAAATAAGTAGAGGACCCGGACCGGCTGTTGGCTTAACTAAATATGTAACTAACTAAGCAAAGACAAACAAAGTATGATTGCAATGAAACCTCCAAAACCAGCTAACACGTAAAGAGACGAAAGACACCTACTTTGAAATAGCCAACAAAAGCAACACCAACAATCAGGTCAGATGCATGTGCCTCATTCTAGATTGCCAGCCATAATTCCCTGACAATTACTGGACCATGCACCATTGTCTCTGTATAAAAAATTTAAGGAGGCAAGGGCTATTCAGATACTTCTACTGACAATACTACTGGAGAACATGGCGTAACAATTATGGACCTTCCTTTCAGCAGGAAAATTTGACATCCTGAAGCTAACAATCAACTTCGAAGTTTCAACAATGGTCCAAAGGGGGTTTTCGCTTTTTTCTGGTAGAAAACTATTACCTATAACTACGAAAATACTCCTAAACGACATCAGGATTAATTTCCTGTCTTTCGACAACTTTCTCACATTTCTAGCCTTCCTACTTCCGAAGAAGAAGACACACGTATAAACCGTCGGTAAGTTTTTAATGATTAAGAAGATATTGGTCAATACCTGTCGTTTGACTCCTGTAGCCAAATATGTGTCTTAGTATGTTTATTTTCCGCCACTAGAGCAATTACCTACACTCGGTGTTTCCTGCAATTTAGCTAAAAAAAAAAAAAGATTTTGCGGATGCAGTGTTTTTGCTCCGAGCTACCTGAAGCTACCTGAAGTCAACTTTCTGGCAATTTATCAAAAAACTGACTTTACAAATGCGATGTTTTTGCTCTGAATAGCAATATTGACTATAGCCTTCATTAATTTTCACCCAGTGGCTTATTCGTCCATGTCCCCAAAACCACTATCATAGTGCCCAAGCACTGTAGCTATGTTTGTAGAAATAATAAGCTGATCGACCATAATTGCTGCAGCTGCATGGGTGTAGTGGGAGAGCTGATCTGGAAGTCATTTGTTCAGATAGGTTTATATGATTTCGTTGAAATGGCAATAATAATATTATTTTAACATAATGTGTGATGGTAGAAACGTTGTTGGGACAGAAAAGCATTATTGTTTCCTGCAACGCTCTGTAACTGTAACCCTGCAAGCGTATGTCTAGAACTCCTTAAAACCATTACAACATTGGGTATCGTTGTTCTTTGGCTTCGAAACTGAAGAGGATGCAAACCTTGGCACAACACAAACAACTGTTCACTACAATTCATTTTGAAGCTGTACCTTCTCACTTTTTCAGGGGATTGTAATCACTGAACCGTCATTTGCCCAATGGTCAACTGCAATAGTCAACCAGTTTTAAATTCTTTGTAGTATGGCTACTCTAATTTATGTCTCTACTGTGTCTGTCAACCAGGAAAAACGTTTGCAACCCATTTGGGCTAATTGTTAGCTAAATGTTACAAGGTATGCTCAAATTTATCTGGAGTATGCCGTAAAAAAAACGACTTTCTGTCTAGCTTTTTAGATTTCATCATGTGAGAAAAAGTCATGCACGGCGAAGAAATTTTGTAGTAATCAAGGAAAAAAATAAAGCACATCACATGGAAGAACATTACAGTAAACTCAGGCAACACACATATTCGCGGTGTTATCTGTTTTTCGGTAAAGTCATTACGACAGGAATGCAATGTGTGATTTACGAACTTAGATAAGTGCTCATAAAAAAGTGTTTTCAACAAAACAGACAACAAAAGACTTACATTAAGACTTGAAATAACAAGCCAGATGCACTTTTTTTCCTTCATTTCATTTCATGTCGTCACATAATCAAAGCCAAAGTTAAACTGAAGAAATGGTCACTTTTATCTCTGAAAGAGTCCCGTTTGACTGCGATGAACTTGGGTCAAGGCACCCAGAAATATGTGAACAATAGTAGATAAAAGAATTGCCGATAAAACTGCCGATAAAATGGGCCGAATGAGTAATTAAGGTGATAGAAGTTAAAGTGTCATTGCCCAGTCTGGTTAAACATCACTTTTTTCACTGAGAGAAGTTAGCTACCAAAGGTTAAAACTAGACTATGGTAAAATCCACCCACATTAGTCAGTGGAGAGAGAGTTAGCGATGCGACGAGCCTCTTCACACCTGTGTTGAAGTTGGATTACGACAGTAGGCAAAATGTAGTACGCTTTTTTCCCCCCGTTAACCAAAACGTTTTAGGAATGAAAATCTCTCGGAAAGTATTCAGGGACGGTATTCACATACATACTTTTCTTGAAATAGTAAAAAATGGTCGACTGGTAATTTCAGCAGATCGCAAACATTCGCATCAACTTGTCTTCCACGCGGAAGTAGTTCCAACATGGCGGCGATGACAACAACAGTGCAAGCGATGGATTCTCCAGCATCATTTTACAAGTGTCATCCCCGTCAAAAGCCCCTTTCCAGTTCCCAAAAGCAAACTGTAATGAACGGTCTCCAGACAACTACGCCAGCGTGATACAAAGAAATCTATCGATGAAGTTGCGAAAGACACAGGATTGTTGTGCAGCGTGTCCGAATATGCCATCTATCGTTGCCGAACCGAATTCAAAGTAAGTGGTCGGTGTTTGACTACGGTACGCCAAGCAAACGCAAGCTGAGCAACTGTACGAAAACACGCATGCAAAAATACGATGAATTTACGCTTTCAGCGATTCGGAAAAGAGTTCATGATTTTTATCGCAATGACGACATTCCAACTGTTAAAAAAAGTGACATCTGCCGTAAACGAAGACAATTCTCTCTCTGCCAAATTTTTCACGGACAACAATGCGGCGGCGAATCATGATAGATATGGGGATTGCTTTCCGTAAACGTCAGCGCCGACAGTCTGCTCATTGAACGAGACGATATTGTTTTATGGCGGCGGAGGTATTTGCGTGCCATAAAAACTTACATTAAAAAAAAAAGAATATTACTATTTGGATGAAACATGGGTGAATGCTGGCCACACGAAATCAAGTGTTTCGGACAGATACGACTGTGAAGAGCAAGTGTGATGCATTTCACAAAGGGTTGACAACTGGTTTAAAAGCACCAAGTGGGAAAGGAGGACGGCTCATTATTTTGCATGCTGAAACGAGGATGGATTTGTACGTGCTGCCAATCTCGTTTTTTTAAGCAAGGAAAGTAAAGGGCGATTACCATGATGAAATGGACGGAGACAAATTTGAGAAGTGGTTTGAAACTTAACTGCTGCCTAATATACAACCAAACAGTGTCATCGTATTGGATAAAGTTTCACATCATTCTGTGAAGGAGGAAAAATACCGACGAAGAGTTCACGGAAAACTGACATGCAAGCTTGGCTGCAAGAAAAAATATTGCGTTCAATGACACAATGTTGAACCGAGAATTGTACGCATTAACTGAAGGTGCAAAAACACAGTACGACGATTATCGTATCGTAACACCCTTGCTGCACTCCACAGATACATCGTTCTCAGACCTCCATACCACTGCGAACTGAACCGTACAGAAAGGGTGTGGAGTCAAGTCAAAGGATATGTTGCTGCCAACAATCAAACTTTTACGTTAAAAGAAGTTGAAGAGCTGGTACCTAAAGCTTTATCAAACGTCACCGTCACAAACTGGAAGAATTATACTTAAAACACGTAATTAAAGAGGAAGATAAAATGTGGAAAGCCGATGGATTGTCGGATTTGATTGTTGAAAGGTTGGCATTTCAAGTAAATGGATCAAGTGACGAAAACTCCTGTAATTCTGAATGAAGCGAAGTTAGAATTGGAGTAGGCTACGACATTCGTTACAGTTTGTCTCTCCCCCCCCCCCCCTTCAAAACGTCCTTTTTAAAGGCCAAATCAAAACGGCCCTTGTCAGGGCCATCAAATTTGGAAAGAGAGAAAATATTCCATTTTAATAAAATGTGGTATTGAAGAAACGACATACACACCATTAATCGTTAAACAATAGACGTGTTAATAATGAAGACATGCTATAGTGTCACACTACCGTAAAAAATATGAAATTATTAGTAGTACATAAAAAAACTGTAATAGTGCATTGTTAAGCTGTTTCTGCGTCGTTGTTTTAGCTCGCGGATGAATATAAAGAGATTTGTGGTAATTAGGCTTTGGTCGCGTCGCTAACACTCTCTCCACTGACTAATGTGGGTGGATTTTACCATAGCAACTTGCCATGTAAATGTGCTAATGCCATATTTCTGGGCAGTCAGTATATTAAAAATTTTGTTAGCTTTTGAACGTAGACGCACTCAAGCAGAGTCGGACTGGGTAGGAAAGGGTGCCTGAGCCATTTGTCGAAATAACCAGGGCAGAGCGCCATGTGTTTTACAGGAAACTTCAAGTAGTGGAGCCTTCAACCGTCAAGGGGTTTGGGGATGCGCTCTAATCTCCCCAAGCAGAAGCAAAGTCCGGGGGTCGAGCTCAAAAAGCTTTACTTATTTTCATATTCTGTCGTCATTTCTGACTTCGGAGTGCATTCTTCAATACACATTTTATATTTCAAGCAATGCTAGCTTTTCCAAATGTTGGAGTGGGTTGGAGAGAGGGGAGCGAGTTTAAAAAATGCACTGAAAACGTAAGTAAAGGGAGGAAGAATTGAGAAGGGAGTTATTGCCTGAAAGGAAAGGTTATCAGCAGACAGGGAATTCAAAACCATTGCGGCGCCGAAAGTATGATAGCTTAAGGGTGCCTGTGCCATTGGCGCAATGGCACTATGGCCAGTCCGAGCCTGCACCCAAGCTCTCAAGCCACAAGTTTTTAGGTCCTGATAAAGTAATGAAAAAGTCGTAGGTTTCCACACTATTGTGGCAAGAATCCTTAACAAGTTTTGTTTTGGGGTAGATTCCACACTGCTGTAAGTTAAACAAGTTTTTATCCATAAGCCGTAAATATTGTCGTTTCTTGGCAAAGTAAAGCGAATGGTATATATTGGAGGCAATGGATTAGCCAACAAAACAGTCACCATAATGTATTGTATTCTTGTATTCACATAATTCCTGCTGAATCACATAGACTTCTTTTGTTGCCTTTATCCTGGATAATAAAGACATTGAGGTATTGTATATTATTCGCCAATATACCACTCATTAATCGCATCTACAACTGGAAGTAACAGGTACAGTACTGATGTTTAAGTCGCCTAGTCTGTATATTTCAAACGTTCGTACTCAAGGTGTTACTTCTTTCCCCTTTACAAAATAGGTGTGTGACTTACCTTAATTACATTTAGTACTATTATTAAAGTTGGCTATCCTGCGTTTAACACTCCTGCATAACTAGTGCACATAATATTCTTTTAAATATCCTGGAGGTTTTGATACTCTTCCGGATTTAGCGATTTCTTCTAACCTTTCAGGAATGATTATTTTGTGACCTTTGAGCAAGATTTCAGTCTCTTGGTAAACTGTTAGCTCATTCGTATTGTATGGTAAATTGAGCTCTTTTCTTCTCTGTTCCACTTATTGGTCTGTAATGCTAGTTTAACCTTTGTGAGCATAGTGTTTGCACTGGCTTCAGTTGCAAGTTCTTCCGCTGTTATTGCTTTAGGCATTGCATCTTTAGTAAGCATGTGTACAAATTTATTTGCTATTTCTCCATGTTTAGTTTTTTTTCTTTGGCTGGCTTCTGATACGTCTCCACAGAAAGTCTGCAGGTTTGTTTAGTCCAAATATGTGACAAAGTGTAGTTGTGTCGTTGCATTTGTAAGTGACATCTTTCAATGCGGGTGGATGGTTGCGAGGTTGGATTCGTACGAATTTTCAGTAATGGTTTATGTATGGTCCGAGGCAATTTTCAACAGAGTATCATACATGTATATTTTGAACTTTGTTCACGTCCCCAAAAAACTGACATTTCTTTTTCCAATTAAGAATATCTTTGCTCCGTTTCTATAATGGCTTGGCTTGCGTAAGCTATGGGAACTGCATGTTCCTGTTGTTTTGTTTCCTGGGTGAGGATAGCTCCTAAACCACATGGCCTGGTGTCAACATACGGTTGAGTCTCAGCATCAGTCTTGAAGTATGTTAATGTTTCAGCATTTCTACGGTTTCTTATGATTTGTTGAAGGCTTGCTCCAGTCAAGGGCGTATCCAGAATGAAATCTTGGAGGGGGCTGTAGGATGATTTTTCTTCGTTTTCATGCATTTTTGTCGTATTTTAACTGCGTTTTTTTCAAGAATTTCAGCAATTTTTCCGTGTTTATTTGCCTTGGAGGGGACCGCAGCCCCCTCGGCCTCTCCCTTGGATCCACCCTTGCCTCCGGTTCTTGTGCCTATTTCCATTTACCATATTTCATAGTTAAATCGCCTAGAGACTTTGACATGCTGGCTAGATCAGGCCTGAACACTGAACCATATATCGCACACTTTCTGGGTTAATGGGCTAGGGCACACTTGAAATAGCTGGTAATTTGTCAGGATCAAGTCATTTTTAAAAAAATACATAACCATAATATTTTAATATAGCTTTATTAAATTCACATTTCTCAGGGTTAAGCGTAATTGTATTGTTTCTCTTGTCTTAATATTTTGTCATGCTGTTTTATCGTTTTGGCATACGCTAAAGTGTCATCGCTCAGGTTGATGGTGCCTAGAATATCTAGTATTAAACTCCTAACGGCTTCTTGAGACTATTCAGTAGCAGAGTTTGTACCAAAGCTTTTTTATAACAAAATAGGCCTAGGTGATTTAAAATATGTGGGCATGCACCTGAATTAGGCATCGAGGTCAAGTTGGTGATATCCTTTTCTCAATTAAAGCTTGGAGAAATAGCACGCTCCATTTAAATCACGAAAATATTGTTATAACCATTGTTATTATTGTCGGCATCATCTCTCATTGGACGGCCAAAGTTCAGACATTGACAACGTGTATACTGACGTGCGTGCCTAGACACACACCAGTGTATCACGATAGGCCTACACAGTCATAGGCCTGTCATTACTTGCATCAATGGGTTGCTTCTTGCTTGCATGCACTGCATTGACTGATTCACGATTTTGAAATGTCGATTTCGGATTGTTATTTTTGTTATAACAAGGTTTGTCTTGGTAGGGAGTTTGTGGCGTATTTTTCCGTGATTGATATACAGAAACAAAATGATTTGGCTTATTGCAGTTTCTGCAGAGTTAGTTCATAGCTGGGCAGTTCTGTTGACCTCCATCGTGCAACCAAGCCCCACCACATCGTTAGCATTTTGTGTTGTCTCCTTGCTTCATTTCATGGCTACCTTGCGTTGGGCTGTGCCATCTTTGTTGGTTTCCGGTTTTCAACCTTTGTTGCGGGACTTCCTGTTTCCTATTTTTCCAATTTTGCGCGGGAATTTTAGTAGCGAGTTTGTTACCTCATGATCTGTCAATTTTACTTTTTCTTCTAAATTCCCTTCTGTCATTTTGGCTTGCATATCAGTAATCTCTAGAGTTCTCACAAACATTAGCACCTTATCCAAGGTCAACTTAGTATTGCCTAGGGCTTTATGACGTAGTTGTGAGCTTTATGTATCAGCAATAATTTGTGCCTTTACTTCTTTGTTTGATATGAAAATCACATGTAGTGGCTAACTTTTACAAACGGGAATGAAACTGTTCAATTGTCTCTTCTTTACCGTGTTTTGTTTGACGAAACACATGTTTTTCAAAGTCTGGGTTTTTCTTGGGTGAGAATCGTTCATTTAGTTTGGTCTTGGCGTCATCGTCTGTGGTCTTAGGAAATGTGGTTTTTAAAAAAAAATATCGTACACTGCCTCACCAGCAAAGTGTAGTATGATCTCTTTTTTTTTTTCTTGCATCATTTGTAATACTTGCAGCAACTAAATACTTCTCCAATCTTGTCTTCCACTCTCCCATCTCGGTCCTAACGACGTACTACACTACTATACTAACATCTATTAAAAACATTCTGTTAGCACTTAACACTTAGCACTTATTTTAAATCAAAAAAGTTGTTGGAACTGTTTTTGATTTTTGTATCACATGTCTGGCCTTCTGATGGGTGATTATGTTTGGTGCTTTGCCCTGTATATTTTAAGTCCTAATTATTTTTAAGTTCTAGTTCAGTAAAAACGAGTCTTAAGGTGCATTTATGCGACGAGACCTCCTCGCTCGCCGAACGCTATTTGCTAGGCAACCTTTATTTATTTAAGATTAATTTCCCGTTTCTGTTAAATGAATGCGGTAATAGGCAACAAATTAAATGTATTATAAATAACAACACGGATAAAAAACAAAGTGCAACAGTCATTTTAAACTTTGGTATAACATTGTTGGCATTTCACGTTATTTCCAAAATTTGCTATTCTCGCTGAAAAAATAGCTTCTAGCAATGTTCAAACGACGGCAGAATAAATAGCTACTTGCAGCGAGAATTCAAAATCCAAAATGGCGTCCATTTCGGGGTTGTCGAATCGAAGACAAATCATCGAATACCGCCATTCAGAAATCTGTCCGTCGTCTTGCACAGCAGTAAAAATTGTTTTCTAATTGTCGTAAATCGACACTGTCATGTTGCATGACAGCGTCGATTTATGACAATTACATCGTGTCACAAGGCACGAGGAGGAGATGTGCGTCCGAGTTGTTGCCATGGTTACTATACATGTATACAACTTGAAAGCCACATTCTTCGGTGAAGGCGAGAAGCAGCTAGCAGATTTAGTATTAACCAGGTGAAAGCTGTAAGCGAGAAATTTGTCGTTGCGTAAACGAGCCCTTACTCTGTACTCGAGCTCGTACCTTTTTGACGTGAGCCAGAACACTGTTTATGCTGATTGGTACTATGCATATGAAGGTTTAGCAACTGAGCAAATACTATAATAAACTGACAACATGATTTCAAGACTCTGGCTCAAAGATTGTTGGAGTAGAACGCTGAACAATTGTAAGAGTAGCGTGTAGAATCACGAACCCAATTTTCCATTACCCCAGTGGCCAAAAAATGTCAAGAACGGGGTTGCGGCTATGGGGATAAGGGATTACCATACTGAATTATTACAAACACTAGGCATTAACAATGATACAACGATCTTTGGATAAGAATCGGAGTATAGCAGGATGTAGTACATAGCTTACCAATGGTTTGCTTCATCTCTCGACTCCCAGCTACCTACTAGCTGTTTTTTTTTTAAGTTCTGTTATGTGCTGATTTGCGCGTATGTCCTCTGATTCGCAGTTCAATGTCTTGATTACTAGATAGTATCCATTCATGTTCCCAGGAAACCTTCACAAAATCTGCCTTTTAAGTTTGGACTTAAGCTTCTTTCTAATTTTTTTCTTTGGTAGTCAAAAGGTTGATTCGCATCTTTGGCACCACCTTTTTCTGCGATATAGTTATAGTGGAGTTTAACGAGTTGTTTCAGATAGTAGACACTGAATAGGTCAATGAAGGTTGATTCGTTCACTTATATTATCAACGAATCAACCTTCACTGACCTATTCAACTGCAAAGGTATCCTTTGTGACCTAAGCAACTGCAAAGGTATCCTTTGTGACCTAAGCAACTGCAAAGGTTACAAAAGGATAAGAGTTTATTTACATCTTGCCTTTTTTCGGATCATCTTCCAGTTGTGGTGATTGTGAAATTTGAAGAGCGTTGACCAAGGTATCCAAAGCTATTGCAACAAGCATTGACCGGTGTCAGTGCTGCCTTCTAGACAGCTAGTGGCACCCAGTATTACTCCCAACTAACATGGAAGCATGTGTCAAACACTTCAGACTAACGAAGATGTGGAACGCAGGGATACTATGTACATCAAATGGGAATTGAAAAGCGCGACTTTACTTTGATTTTTTCACCGACTTTTGGCTTGCATAGCCGTTTCAAGATGAAAGTAAGTTCAATAAAATGGGAACAAAGAAGGGGCAATAAAAGGAGTTTTTTTTTTTTTTTTGCTGTGTTGTTTGGGACCTTCAGGAAGGCTAATAGCTATGCACTATGCCCAAGTGGAAGAAACCTTACTAACTCTGACTAACCATGTTCCTGGCAAGATTCCGTCTTGATTGGAAGAGATTTAACGGAGCCTAGAAAATTCAGAAACAGACTGTAGAATTTGTAAACATAATAGCCAACACAGGTATACTGCATGAAATGCAAAAACATGGTGGCTAAGAGAAAGTGTTCCAATGTTCTTCATGGCGCCAAATGAAAGGAACAGAGCTTAGGAATTTATAACTAATGCACTGCAGAACGATTGGGGTGGATTTGATCTGGGATCATGCAGCATGGGAGTGACCATAGTCATTGACAATTTTACTTGAAACTGCAGATTTGCCAATCTGAACCTAGTGGCTTATTTGGGAATTTGCTCAACTGGAATTTATTTATTCCATCTGGCAGTGGGAAGGGAAGACTAGCGAGAGAAACCTGACTGACGGCATACTGGTTTGGGGAAAGGTGTCTGCTTTCTATTCCTCTTTACACGGTTGTCTTTCTCACCTATGTACGTAACTTCACCTTTTGATCTTTTGAAGTCTTTTTAACCTCTCAAAATGTTACTTGTCTCAAGAAAATTGGAAATAAGCCAACAGCGAAAAACATACACTAGAAATAAT
>JAHWFP010035245.1:0-11638 GCA_023313725.1 Lithobius niger | reverse complement strand
CAGCTCTAATGAATCCAAACCGGTAATTCTCAGTCTTTCTGCATACGTTAAGTGATAGTCTTGGTAGGAACTTAGTAAAACAGTGCTGAACAGATTTCACCCTGTCAATATCATCGAGCAACTAAGGTGACCATACTGGACTTGCATACTCAAGAATCTGCCTTACGAATACATTACAAACGCAAGTAATGGTGTCAGTATCACCCGACTTAAAACAGCGTCGAATAATAGCCGCCCATTGGAAACCATCCTTGACAATGTGACTGCAGTATGCTGAAAATTTCAAGTTCGTAGTAAACCACAAACCAAGATCCTTTACCTCCGTTACCTATTTAAACGTTACACCCACAATTTCGTATTTAAATTGAGAATTTGTATTTTCTATGTGAAGTACATCATTTTTGCTGTGCCACAGGTAACTGTCATACCAGTTATGTACATAGTTAAACTGTTTGTTAAATCCGATATGGAATCACAACCATTCACTAAAGCGTGCAGCTTGATATCATCAGCAAACTTATACATCCTGCTTGTATTACAAACCAGCTTGTCGTTCACAAAGAGGATAAAAAGAAGTGGCCCTGAAACCGACCCTTGTGGGACACCACTGGTCACAGAGGCATCATCAAACACTGACGAACCAACCACAACACGATGGTAGGGTGGCGAAAGAAAATCCCTAACCCATCATAGAAAATTTCCATTAAACCCCACAAATTATCCACAGCTGCTTCGTATAAGTACTGATGCATCATTTAAATGGCATTTCAAGCATTTTACAGTTGTGTTTTAAAATAATTGAAAACTTTAAACACTGCTAAACATTGAGATGAAAAATTGAGATTTCTTACATTTGACAACAATTTTGCTGGAACACAATCCTCTTGGCAAGGCACAAATAGACTAGCCTATTAGTAGTAATCTGAGCCAAAAGATATACAGTTCTGACCCAATTTTTTTTGTGACATTTACAAAGACCAATTGTTCACTGGCACGCCTGCAGTGTCCAAAACACGTAATTGAAGTGCTCGCCTTGGGAAGAAGAAAAAAACAAGCAGGAATCATAATTACGGGATTTAATAATGGGATAGCCGTAAGAAGTAGTTCGTATAAACTTTTCAATGTCACAAAGCTGATTTGCAGTTTTTACTTTTCGATAATTTAAGCGTAAGGAGCCAAACAACTTCAGACAAAAAGAGAATTGGCGTCAGAAGTCGGACTAACCAGACTTGACTACGCAAATGGCACTCAATGAATCGCACTTGGAAGTTAAAAATTAAAACCCAAAGCTGAATTTTTTTTCTTAACCCAAATGAAATAAAGACGTGCGCTTCGGATTGTGTATACGAATTTTATTTGGTGGAAAAAGGGTAAAAAAAAATTGGAAATATAAATAGGGCCCACGAGAATTCAGCTAAAAGATCTAGGTGCTCTAAGAGCAATTGTATCGATATTTACTTGCGTATATTATATTTTGCTCGCCTACACAACAAGCTGGCACACAAGGAACAGTGCGAACATGTCAAATACTTCGCTACAACAATTTTATTACTGCATCCCCACAAGATGTTTTAATAGGCTGCATTCTTACCTTGGAATGGACCCAAATTATTGCCGTCAGACGGAGATACTATTTCAGATTCAGAGCTGACCAAGGTAGTTCTGTAGGCTGCGAGCAGTGCATGCATCAGGCAGGGAGCAAGCCAACCTGAGATACCTTTGTAAAGTACTCAGGGAATAAATGATTGAGAGCATACAGTTCAGGCTAGTAACTGAATTCATCTAGCACTACGAGTATACATTTTCTGCTTCGTTGAAGTTATTGGTAAAGGCCCAATGAGATCCATGGAGTCTGCCACGTCTTGCAGCTGCGTATAAACTCTACAATGTCCTTCTTTATTCCAATCCACCTCACCAGTTCCTGTATCCTTTTCAGAGTTTTAAATACTCAAAAACAGCCTCTCAGTGCATTGCAGATTGACGGATTGCAGCAATGGTGTTGTAACGCATTGATTTCAGTAAAAACACTTTGAAGTATGTTTTACCTGCAGCCCTTCACCAACATTATGTGGAACATAGATTTTGCACAAGATCCCATCATGCAAGCAGAGTTTCCCTGGAGCGGGACTGCCTCCATCCTCAGCTGATGTATGTACAGTCCGCTACATTGCCTTACCTGGTAATATGGTGCGATGACCACTTGTCATCAATCTGTGCCTTCAGGATTTGTTCCAAACTTGGGAATCCAGTGGGATTCTCAGTTAGTGTTCCAGCTTACAATCAGCAATCAGTGCTGGATTTTTTCTTTATCCTTGTACAGCCTTGAGGTTTCATTTGCAACTTAGGTCAATGAACCCTTCTTGTAACAAATTTTGAAATCCATCCCTTGAAGTTCACAAATCGATCTGGCCAATCTTCCTGAATGCTGTTTTAAAGACTTAAACAAGATCACAACTATGATCTGTCAAGCTTGGTTTTGTATGGTATGTGTAATGGGACGTAGTGTTGTTGAATATTTGCAGGCCAAGGCTATATTGTGCAAGGAACTGCAGTGGTGGGGAACCCCCCTCTCCCCAAATTAGAAAATTTGTAAGATTTTTTGTGTGGTGGGAGAAAGGTTAATTCGTTTAGATGTATTTATGCTCCATTTTTTGTTGTTTAAATAACGATATGCAGTGTCTGTTACAGGTATCCAATTTTTACTTAACATTACGTTTTTACTAAATGACAGAATTATTGGCAGAGGCTCACCGGAAAAGCAAACTAACCAGCAACGAGACATGTGGCGTTTGATTTTTTTGCCGGTGGCGCAGGCACATACCTGTAGGTATTAGGACAGCAGCTGGAAGCCGAATATACATTTATCCAAACCTACATTGACCACTAATAAAACAAATGTTAAATGGCGCACAATTTAAATCAGTGTTGTTCGTGTTAGATGCACACAAGTGTGTCAGATCAAAGCACAAACAATATATTTATAATGAAACGTGAATACTATTCTGCCTACCATTTTTTTAGTCATTCTTCCACCATTTAGCACAACCTTTGTCTGCGTTCGTTGCCATGAAGAGTAGCCAAAGTGCGCATGCATCGAGTAAATACTTTTAGGGTATAGCAGCGATCGGTGATAAGGATTCGTCATGCACCAACTTCACTAGCTAGTAGCCTATAGAAGCATGATTCATAGAAACCACATTTCAAAATTGACAAAATCGAATGGTTAGTTTTGACGAGAAAAGGCGCGTATTCAATGTCTGAACTTTCGACAGCAAACATTGCAGCACCAATCTCAAGCTCTGAAACGTGTTTTTTCCCAGCTTTAGGCAGTTTCTTGCCAGCAAAAGCAATGGGTACAAGCCTATTGTCAGGAAATCACTGCTCCAAAACAAAAAATTGAGGCATCTGAAGAAACTTCGAACCTTTTATCCAGATTTGGTAGGCCACAACACAGTCCGTTAAAATGTCCTTTAGCTGTTGAATGCATGTGTGTGTGGTTTTTGCCACTTCCAGACTGCATCTCCCTTTAGCATTTGTAAAGAGAGGTTACTTTGACATGGAAATCCTTAATGAAGGCCCTGTAGAAACTCATCATCCGCAGAAATCCATGCAAACTGTTTTCACTTCCTAGCTCTAGACAATTCTTTATCATCTGAACCTTTTCTGGCTGCGGTGACAAATCTTGGGGACGGATTATGTGCCCCAAGTAGGAAATTTATTGTACACACAAGTGCACTTTTTTCAGATTCAATTTGAGCCCTGATCTTTCTAGCCTATCCAGCACATCTACTGAAATATGATACAAGTGACCTTGAAAATCCTGGGAATAGATTACCAAATCTTTCACGTAATTCATGGCACGGCTGAACAAAGCGTTACCAAATGCCATATCCATTAGGCTCGCAAAGGATGCTGCTCCATTGCATAACCCATACGGCATACTCTTGAACTTCAATTGCCCACATGACCGTGAAAATAAGTATACGTCTTGCTTTCTTCATCCACTCTATTCTGCAAGAAGCCTGATTTCATGTTGAGAACTGTGAACGACTTTGCCTTACCTAGAATGGAAAATACTTGTCTGGCGTCCGAGGTCGGCTGGCTGTCTTTTACCATCTTTGCGTTCAAAAAGCCGTAGTCAAGACAGAATATTTTAGGCCCTTCCTCGCTCTTTTCTGGGGTAAGTCGAGGTACAGCTCACCAAGGGGCCACTGAGCATTCAATGACATTATCCCTGGTTCATTCCTGAAGCTGGGCCTCAATAAGAGCTCTGGTTTCCGTGTTGATAGGACAATGAGGCAAATGCATTGGATATGTGTCTTGCTTGACCTCAGTCTTGTGCTGGTACAGATGAGTGCTAACTCATTATATGTCAAAACGTTCTTGAATTTCTTTAAACACCTTCTCAGCTGCTTGCACTGTGCATTAGAAAAGTGAGCCTGCTGCTCATCGTCCAACTCTACACCCAGTTGCGCAAATTGTTCAGTTTTCGTCTGCCCAATTCTTTCCTCTGAACCTACTCGCCACCTTTTTTAATGTCTGGTATGAGGCCAGTCCAACGCAAGAAATCCCTGCCTAGAATTATACTATCTGCAGCATGTTCTAGGTCTAAGAACGTCTGCTGAATAGAGTAACCACCAGGTCATCTGACTGTTGCTCGGCAGTACTTAACCCCATGGATTTTCCAAGCCAACAAGACGGAATAGATAAGGCAATCCTACAGTACATCACACCTTTCGCGTGCAAAGCATTGTGCTGTGGCACCGGAAATGATCGAGGAACTGGCCACGGTGTCTGTTACAGCTACGAAAGATTGTCCTGCCACTTTTTAAAACGTTAATTAAAGGTATAGTGCCAAACTTAGTTTCTTCATCCTTTACAAAAGTCAGACATTTGGTGCAAAAACACATTTTAGCGTGCCTGTCTCAGTCCTGCGTGTTTTCGCTGCTTCAGGTGCAGCATTTGTGGCTCTAGTTCTACTGGGTCTGGTACTTGCCGGCTCGGAACCCTCACGGGTCAAATGTGGCAATCCTATTAGCCAAGCTAATCGCACTTGAGGACTGCTACCACGAGTAGCAATCTTCTAGTTTTCATTTAACTTTCAAACTATTAGTCGATTAACTTGGCCAATAGGATAAACCTTGGCGGCCTCTCCCTGGTTGAATGATATCACGACTTTCCATTTTTGGCCAATCCATTGGCCAATCCATTTTTGGAACCAGTTGTTATCTCTGCCCCCCCCCCTAAACCGAAGAGTCCTCCGTTAAAAAAGTTGGGCTTAACAACTGTAAAATTTAAACTTTTTGAAATGTGGGAGGGGGTCAGTCAAAAAAATCTACCGCAGTGGGCGATATTTTATGAGGGTTGGGACGGGAGGCATCCCTGGAAACGACTACGGCCTATATTTCTATTAAAAAAAAAAAAAACTGGCCTAACGAAAAAAACTTTAATTTCCGAAGAAAAGAATGGGGTGTTTTCCATACACTCTAAATGTTCGGAGTTCAGACAAATAGAAGACTGGCTTTCTGAGGTTACCCAACACACGGCCACAGGTTGGATCTCGATATTCCGCCACCCAAAATGTTGTAATTTACCTAGCAACGGATTGCCGTTCCCCACTGCTAAAAGTTTCCTTAGAATAGTTTTACTTAACTTTCTGAAAAATTTAAAGTGAGTCTCTTCATTTTGAATTTTTAAGTGGTTAGCTTATTCAAAATAAAAATGCGGCCCTTCGTGGTTTGCTATACATACGATTGCCCCAAACTAGGTTCAATGTTGTAAGATGTTTTTTGCCCTTAGAAAAAAATGTTTCAAATTCATGTCCAGGAACAAGACCTTAACATACTCGGGGAACTCGGGGAATAGACGAATGGTTTCAAGTCTGACAACTCCATTGCAATTTATTCCTTACTGCGTCAGGTTTCCCACCAAAATACTGAAATCAATTTCATTGAGTTTTCCAGGTTTTCCAGAGTAGAAGAAGTCATTTTCCAGGCTATTTACCGCAATTTTTAGGAAAAAATTTTTTTCACACATTTTTACCAGTTTTGTGATAAAAAGACTAAAGCTTTTAAAGATGGGAAATACATTATTTAAAATGTTAATTTTATCCCCGAGTTTTCACGTGTTTTTTTTTTTTTAAATCAGAGAATTCCCAGAGTTCTCCCTGAGTTTCAAACGTAGTTTAAATTCCCTAAGTTTTCCAGGTTGGTGGGAACCCTGACAGTGTAAACATATTTGCATTGGCCACAAGTTTAAGCTTGTAACAACCCTATCGAAGCAGCCTGAACCCCCGCCTTGCAAGCTGAAACCCCCGATCACCAAGTCAGGATCTGTGCTTCAGTGGCCGTATTTAAACGCGCTGAACAATAAACTCCTGCCAAGGAACAATTTCATGTAACGCGCCGTGGTTCCAACTGGTTTGAACAGATGGTCTCGCTCGATGCATTGCTGCTGTTGCTCGGCCAATTCCTTGGTAGCATAGCAGCTCATGTTACTGCAAGGTGCACTGTGAAGGCTATGTGATGTGCTTCGCTTCGCCTTACATGTAACAACCGTTACACCTCAGTCGTCCGCTCTGTGAGCGAAATAATAGCTCGAAGTCGGCGCCATGTCAAACAACTCATCTTCAGCAATTTGAGTGCCGTTGATACGTAAAGTAAGTCAGTTTTCAGAATTTGTTTAAATTGTTCAGAATACCAAATTTGTCTACTTTCCTTTACCAAATTTTACTCTTAATTTTGCGTCGGGAGGGGAGCACATATTTCCCCACACATTTCCCTAGACATCTTGAAAGTTCCTTTTTTATTACGTTTGGGTAAAATTCTGGCTGTCGATTTTCAGTTGAAAATAGTTTTTCACTGCAGCAGAGCAATAACTACTGTATATAAATTCTGGACATTTGTTATCGAGCTTGCACCTTGATCCAATCGTTGAACTATAGCTGCAAAGGATACAGGAAGTGAAAAAAAAAGCCGCTTTCTTTCGCTAACGTTTTGTCCAATCCCTTACGCTTCGAAACATAATATTACAGTTGTATATCGGAAGGAAAAAAGATTCTACTTGCTGAAAATTGCAGCACCTGCAAACAAATCCAATAGTTTGAGCATTTTTAGGTCCAGAATTTGCTGTCACAGGTTTGGCTTGACAAACTACACTAATGTTTTCTTTATCTCTTAAGCGTATATCCAGTGCCCCTTGCAGTCAGTTCAAGGACCGTCTTCTGAAACCAACTCCGCAGTGAACTGCTATGTTCAAATTAGTAAAGTTTTAAGAATAACTTCATTTACAGCAAAATAACACAAAATATTATAGGTTACCAGCTTTTATTTGTTTTTTATTTATTAAAAAAAAAATTCCAAGGCCTATACGAAGCAGAGAAGGAGTGTGTGTGTACCGTAACAGTGACAGCAAACCACAAAAATATTAATGGAAGCATAGAGTAAGGTTTGACGGAAAACCATTGGTATAAAAATAAAGTTGGTAACGTTCAAGGTGTCAGTGCTTTGCAGTTTTTTATATTTTGTCCATTTGCCTAACTTGCCCAATTTTTTTTTTTTTTTGCATTTTATTTGCCGAATTGGTAAATATGTAACATTTTTTCAAACATCTTCCCATATTTGAGGAAGGGCCAAATGCCGTAAATTTCAATGGCAAAGCAGAAATTTATTTGTATTGTTTGCTCGGATTTTGCTAATGCACTCAAGTCTTTTGTTTTCGTGAAAGTTTGCACCCTGGTTCAAAATTTGGGAATTGGACCGTAGCAAGATAATATCACAAAGTTACAATCAATGAAAAGGAATAAGGATACCGTATGGAGTTATACCCCTAACGGGTAAAGGACACCCACAAACACGTATTACGAATAGGCTACCTCTTTATTTTTGAAGCATTTATAAACAACTTCAATTATTTTAAGTAAGTGCACACAAACGAATGAGATACGCGTAATTTCCCTTTCAATTTTTGCGTCCAGCGCGTGGAATACAGCATGGAGTACGTCATCGCAGCAACAAACCTGATTATTTCCGTCAACAGGCGCGTGCCTCACGTGCACCCAAGTAAACAGTGACCTAATGTTGATGGTAGACGTCAGAGAAGACTTCTGTTCATGTTCGCTTTATGTCAGAGTTTATTATGTTAACTGGTAGCAGAGAAGGGGAGAAAGCCAGCCATCGCTTCAACTCTGCCCAGCGTCGGCAAAAAGCATTAAGCTAGAAACCTTTGAGGGGGACATACAAATTCAAAGTGACATTCCCTCCAATTGTTCTCTATGCTTCATATCACGTAGAGTCGTAAGGCTTTTTTCACATAGCTCTAAGTACATTTTCATGTGTGGCGACAAAAAAGTTTTCTGCAATATTACGAATATCCCATGCAAAATCTCATCACGAATATTCCATGGGTCGACTACACTATCCGTACGTCATGTGACGCCAATGCCGGCTAGCGTAGACACTCTGGAGCCAGGAAATAAGAAACCAGTATCTATCTTATCTGATCATGTACAGTACCACTGCAGCGGGTGCTAGCTTCAGGCTCCGCCTGGTAGCACAGTTGGTAGAGCCCATCCTAATATGAGGCAAGACCGGGTTCGAGTTGCAGTGGCAGCAGTTGTTTCTTTCACAGACTAGAGTGTTCCCACACAGCCAGTCGTTGACACTATTTGATTCGTTAACGTTTGATTTCCTTCTTTGTTACCTATTTACTTCTTGTTTGCAGGGGCATACTAACCGTATGGGAAAACGGGAGGTTTCCCGTGGCGCCTATGCTCTGAGGATCTATTGAAATTTGTTCATAAAGACTGATTTTTACGAAGTGCCACAAGAGAGGGGCCTATGTTAACCATTTCCATGGCCTAAATGGCCCTCCCGTCCCTTTTTCTTGTTGCTGCAGAAAGATCCAGCTCGTCGTAATGGTCTATTACTAACCCAAATCTGTACAATTAAACTGCTTATGTCCGTGCCTCCCACCGTGTGCGCATGCGTGACGCTTTGACATCTTCAGAAATTACACACGTTGGGTTTGTTATTTTACCATCACACTTTATACATTTTATAGGCAAGTGTCTTAATTTTAATTCGGTGATCGATTAGAATAAATCCAGCATTTTTAGAGCATTTGTTTTCAGAAACTTCTACCGTATGTTAGAATATTGGTAAACTATTATAATTTATAAGGGTGTAAGGCAGAATACAGCACCCTCTGTAATCCGGTTTTCCCAATACCTTATGTGTTAGGCCTAACGCAAATGAAAAGGCGAAATAGCGCATTTGTTATGAATCTTATAAGAGACTTCTTTTAAAATTGTTAAAATTCATTTTCCTCAAGTAGTGCTGTGACTGGATGAGCATGAGGACTTAAGTCTTTGGTCTCAAAGGTCGGTGGTTCAATTCTCCTCTCAGATAGTTTAACATTCAGTCCAACAAATGACATTGGAAATAGGTTAGCATCTGTATTTAGGAGTTTGTATGCTTTGTGTGGTGTACGACTACACAATAACACAAGAATCAGGAAGAAACGATGCTAATAGGCGGCATTAGACTGAAGTGTGGCAACACTCAAATGAGTGTCCCCTTTTATTAACTAGGGATGTGACAGAGTGTGACGTCACAGCCGACACACACAGAAGGTTGCTGACCCCCACTCAGAACGGTGTAAATGAATTCAATCTCTAGACACTGCAGTTTAGGCCTAACCAACTTCCTTTACACTGCGACAAATTATGAAACACGACCCCTCGGGTATAGATTCGACAAATTCGCTCGCGATAAGTATCGGTATTGGAGAATGGCAATAATGCAGGACACAAGGAGGTGTGGACGACCTTCAATCTCATCTCTGAACCGTAATAAGAAGATTCACCTTTAAGGTGAACACCCACCCACCTATCTCTCGTGACCTCGTAAGAGCTTCATTCTTCATTTATTCACATGCCAATTATATATTTTATTATTCGACACGCCTCATCAGCTATCCGGAAAATCTTAACTAATTCTGCCAACCGTGTAATAGACCTCTAAGGTTTGCAGAAACCGCTTGTTTATTATAGTAGCTCGTGGCACCAGCCGCTAAGAGTACACATCACTGTGTAATATCTCAGCTTCCACACGAATTACAGTACACACTTTGTATAATACAGATGGTGGATGTGGTAACGACTATATACTTCTACTACCACTATACACAAGAAGGCTGACGTGGCACACAGATACTTCCAAAGTAAGGTTTTCGCACAGTTTGTCTCTCCGAAAACCGAAAATGAACTTTATATATACAAATCCAATGTGGTAGCTTTTGCCTTTGCTGCTAGTGGCACTGGTCACCAATTAGAATGGTGGTGTATTTATAACAAATTCCATGTTTCCGTGTTTATTGAAGGTTGAAAATGGGCACTTTCATAACCTCATCGAACAACTCAGCACTGAATTTCAGCCACACGTTCTCAAATTAGTTCGTAAGTGGAGCTTCGGCCCGGAGTTGTTTGACGAGTTTGGGAAAGTACCCAATGTCAGCCGCCTCCAGACTAAGGTGAAGTGAAAAAAAACCTTTTTTTCAGAATTCTTAGCAGCTTGGGTGTGGGAAAGTTGCGTTTTGGCATTGCATCCACCCCAAAAAATAAAGTCAAGCATTGTTTAACATAGCAAAAAAAAACAAAAACAAAAAAAACAAGAAAATGTAAAATTATTATTCGACTGGTTTAAAATTAAATTTTAGCATTATTTCATTTCAATCTCTCAAAAACTGTCGACAAACACGAATTAATTACAAAGAATTTTATTTTTGTTAATAAATGTGGGTATAATTTAACATTCAACAAGACAAATATTTCTTGCAGTTATAGTTTCCTTTCGTCTTCTCTGTGAGCATCAAACGAGATAATGTTCAAGTTTAATTTTTATCCAGTCAAATAATATTTTTTTTTAATTCTGCATATGTTAACAATGCTAAACTTGAAGCCCCTTGTGGTGCCTCAAGACATTACCTCAAGAGTGATGATTTTCTTTTTGTATATATGCTAGTGGAAAAACCGTTTGGGATTTTACTTTGAATAACTTTCAACTTCGTAGAAACAGGGAAGCAATCACGCTATATTGAAAAGAACACAATCAATACATTCGTTGGTTGCTTAATCAGTTTTCAAACATATCCTTAATAAGGGTAACAACGTTTGTCTTCGTTAGGCTAAAAGAAATTGCAGATATTTCCCTGCTACATAGTTGTTTACTTTTATTGCGATCACTACAAATACATATACACAACGATGTAGACAATGTCGTTACCCTTAATTGTATATTGGATACGTTTGTCGAATAAATGATTGATTTCCTTTGAATATATTGAATATGGCGTGACTACTTTCCTGTTACTGTGCATGCTAGTGATGTCAAAAGCAACTTTTTGACATCCAAGCTATGAAGAATTCCGCAAATAATTTTTATTTTTATTTTATTGCACCCTAATACCAGACCCATTTTGCTCTAAGTGAATACCAGGTTTGAAAAAAATCGCCTGAACAGACAGACAGAAAGTCGCAAAGTCAAGTAAAGAAATCGCCTGGACAGATGATAGACACTTGCAAAGTCAAGTATAGAAATCGCCTGGACAGACAGACAGACAGTTGCACAGTCAAGTAAAG
>JAHWFP010035236.1:0-10929 GCA_023313725.1 Lithobius niger | reverse complement strand
GGGGGAGACAGTTTCTGGTCTGTTTTTCCCAGGAGACCCCAAACTGCGCGACCACTGAAGCCAAGAAGCAAATTGTCCTTTTGTTTTCGCTGCTCCAAACGGCCGTTAGAGGGAGACACAATCGATGAGTATTATTATAGTCTTTCTCTCTTCTGCATGGAACGGAACGATGATTCTACAAGGTGCACCAGCCGATGACTGGAAGAAGTAATCGGAATTTCAGTTTCTCATCCCAAGTATTTCTCTTTCATATCTCGATTTTACTTGTAGACCGAGAATAGAACAGTACTTGTTGACACTTCCAGATCGACGAAAGGATGTGGGTAACTCCAGATTGAATCGAACTGTTGACAACCCTAGATTAAACGAAATTCGTGGACAACTCCAAATTAAACAAAACTTTTGGGCAACTTTAAACTTGAACCTAAGTTGTCTTAACTCCAAATTGAACAAAAGCTGTAGACAATTCCAAACTGAACCGAAGTCGTCGACAACTCCTAATTGAAGAGAAATTATGGACAACTTCAACACCATCAGAAGTTGTGGACCACTCCAACCTGAACAGAAATAATTGTGGACAACTCCAAATTAAGCTTAACTTATGGACACCTTTTTAAAGACAGCCTTTATTAGTTTGGAATAAATAGTGTTGCGCTGCTCAGTTCCAGTTTTGTGTGAGTATCACCCTTGCTTTGTTTTAACTCCCTATTTTATTTTTGACCATTGTTTTTTCCAGTCCTTCTCAGTAGTCTGATCTCATACGGGGGTACCTTGCAGATATCCGTCATTCACCAGCAAGCTGTAGTTTTCATGCGTGCTATGACCATTGTTCGACTTTCGGAGACGCATAGGCGGTTTCGATGATAATAGCCTTTTCTCCGCGAATACAAGAAAGCACCGTAAAGCAGATGGCGCCTCGGTCGCATGCAACTACTAACCTTACACTCGCGTGCCGCGTTTTATTTTGGCATCGGTGTGGCCTTCGTATAAACTCTTGAAATGTAGGTATTACTCTTTTGTCCAATGGTTGGCGTGTTTTGTTTTGTGCGCATGTCACGGGTGTGGGTGGCCCGAGCCTTCTTTCTTCTCTTGAGAGGGAAGTTATTAATTTGAAAACATAATTCGTAAACTCGGTTCCGCCCTGCTTAGGTCAGAGGCCGCACACGAAGAAATTTATCTTCGCGATTACAGTGCGGATGTTTATAAGTGTGGGATCTGCGAGGACTGACGTCACAGCTCGCTTGGCTTGGTATTTACGAATTCGTGTGTCTAAAAGACAACTGCAAGGAAAGAGCCCTCCCTCCTCGGAAAAGGCCAGCCTTTTATAAAGAATCTTCTATCATTAAAGACGTATGATGTGCGTGCGTGTTCCTCTACTCCTCTTGAACCAAGGCACCTACAAAGGTGGGAGTAGGACGGAATGAAAGATAATTAAATTGTGCTTCCGTTAGGTCTATTTTTATCGCTGTAACTTGATTTTAAGGCGCTCAAATACGCGAAAAAAATCTGGAAAATAACGTCAAAGTTCATGGCGTCATAGTTGACCTTCCAAAGTAAACTTTACCTGATAAAACTATGGCGTCATGTTTTGCATCAGTACGAAGGAACAGAACACATCTCAAAATCAGTAGGAAATCAAAATTCATTTTATGTTCGGGTCATCCATAGTTAAAACGTTTTAAGAACTTTGAGTTTGTAGTTCAAACTACGAATGATGTAGTTAAAATGCGGGCGTGCTGAAGAATGTGATGGACGAACTTTGAGCAATAATTGCAATTAGTTTGCGTCGAAATAAGCAGTACATCGGTTTTGTGATGCTTTTGGAATCAAAAACTTACATGAAGCATGCATCGACGCCAATGGAGTGAGTGAAGTGAACCATATGGCTATAGTGTAAATATAAGGGGGGGGGGGTAAATCTGAGTCCTGATGTCGAAATTAAGGGGAAAAAATAACACGCTTATTATCTCTCCGATAGTTATAGTACGACTGGTCTACTGTGGAACAACTAGCATGATCAAGAATACGAACTGTTCCTGGGCAACAGATGATTCCACAATTTCATGGCACAACAAATTTTTAATGTTCGGAAACAATTGCTAGTTTCCTTGGTCATCTATACAAAACAATAAAATATTTACATTACTAAGACTAAGACAATAAAGTCTTCAAGTCTTCAAGTCTTCAAGTTTTCATTTAACGTCGAAAGTATTATTCGGTGCGACTAACTTGGCTAATAGGATTAACCTTAGCGGCCTCCCTGGTTGAATGATATCACTACCTTCAAAGGCCGACCCTTTTTGGAAACCTGGTGGCTTCTCTTTTCCAACTTTAGGTGGATATCACAACTTCCATAGAACTGTGAACGCACAAAAGGTAACGCCGCTGTCTTGTCTTCATTTCTCCTTGTTTTCTGGAGGAATTTTATGTCCATAAATTTAAACATTGATAATCAGCTAGATTATCAGCCAGATTGACACCATTTTTTTTTGGCGTAAAAGTCCATATGGATGCGTAAGTTTCTTCAATCCCATTTTTGCGCACACCGGCTAACAAACGCTGATTTTCGTTTGCCTTGCTCACTCAATCAGCGCATCCCTTTCAGTTGTTTTGTTTATCCCTGCACTGTTTCCTTACATTTTCCACATTTTGAAAGTTTTCGGGGGCATTGGGATTTACCCCCACCACGACAAAATATGCTTTTAGTTACTTTCGTTAGCACACACATATCTGCTAGTCTCTTTATCATCAACAATCAATCTTTTAACAATTCGATGTCTACAATATGATAATCTACTATTACTTGGCAGTGATACACTAGCGTGCGTCGAGATAATCAGGACTGGACGTTCTTGCAATAAATTACGTAACTGTACTGCCAGAGCTTAGAAAGTTAACGAGATATTGCATCTTAACACATTCAAGCCTACGCGAGCCCTAGCGGTAGCAGCGGCTACTAATACCTCTGCTAATGCTTTGCGTATACGTACTGCTTCGAAGGCAGAAGCATTATCAGAGGTACTAGTAGCCGCATCTACCGCTAGGACCCCGTGTAGGCTTGGAAGAGGTAGGATGGGATATCCGTTAGCTTAATCTCTGGTAACGCCGTCTAACCCTTTGGCTTGTAGCATTATTTTCTCTAGTGGTAGTCATGTAGCGGAGTGATAAATTTAGTACAGCAAGAGAATTTAAACTGGAAATCAGCTGCATTGTAAAGTAAGGTTGATACTTGTTGCTTATAGATAGCTGCTATCATTGGTGCAGGGATATGGGATGGTAAGGCGGCTCGAATATTAGATGAATTGTGGTTTATGGGATACAACCAAAATAAACGGACACGATTATAAGGTGGATGAAATTTACCCAAGGTTCTGACAGTGACTCTGCTACCAATATAGTTGGTACCATAGCACAATCAATGCTGATTTGGAATCATATTTACGCCGATATTTTTTTTTTGTCCTACTGCGGAATCCATAACAAATTTTCAAGGTCCATTTTTGGTTACATTTTAGGTTTTGCTAATAATTAAAAAAGTATTTGAGCTACTGACTTTTCAGTATAACCAATGGATAGCTCTCGAAAAAAACGGTGCGAATGGTGTATTCTTCAAATGTGGTCAAAATTTGGGCGAGATATGGATTTGGACGTGAATATAAGACAAAAAAAAAAGACGAATATAAGATAAAAACGGGCGAGTCAAAGGGCTAGAAGCAAACATGGAAATTCCTGGATGCTTCCTGCACATGTTCTCAGCTCCATGAGTGTCATTCTCCATTTTTGTTCTGTTTAGATATCGCGCAGCAAATTTTCTATATAGTCCGAGGTGACCTTTCACGTTATTCGACGTTAAAAAATTTGAAGTTTTAGTTTTCTGTACAGCCGAACGGCTGGGAAGACGATATATATAGCAAAGACTTTGTCCGTCCGTCGCCTTTTTCAGTGGTATCCAGTGGTCTTTAAATAAAACAAGGAAAACAAACTCAGAAAAATAACAACATTTGATCGTCGCATTTAACCACTACAGGAAGACACACAATCGGAAAAAAAAAAACTCTTTACACCGTGTTTTATGAATGAATAGGCATATTCTCGAACCCAATTCTCCATTAGCTGCTACTAACGAAATTAAAACGGATAGGCAAAAACATGTAGGACTAAAAGTTGACAATTAGGCCTAAAGTCTAAGACTAAGGTCTAAAAGCTAACACAATTTTAACCGGTAATTGTGATGGTTAGGCTACTACTTTTATAGAATATGTAATAGAGATCACTGTTGCAGTGCGTGATAGAGGTGTGCGCTTCAACATTTTCGTTGAAAAAGTGGCGGAAGTACAGAACGGTTCGACTAGGTATAGTCGCTGCATCCGCTTGTTATTTTGTTATTTTTAACATTCAGATTGTCGGGGAAAAAATCTGCCGCTGTCTTTCCTCGTCTTCCCTCGAAATGTTCCAAAATACCTACCAATCGTCCACTTATCACCTCCTTCTTGGAAACTTCGCAAGAATATTTAGCAGCTTTCAAATTAGCTCTCTCGTGAGGGGATCTCTTTCTTTTTAGTTTCGTTTTTCATCTGTCCAAACACCTCCCTTTAACTAATGCATTTCCCGCTGTTTGTTCTTCTTCGGTTTTTCTTCCACCCGATTTTTTATTTTTTTTTTATTTATTTTCCGTTTCTGCCTCTCAGTTTCCATCTCATTTTTGTCTGACCCAGAATGATGAATGGTGGCGACAGGCAGACGACAAATTGTTTGATGAATTGCTCTCCCGCCACCACCAACATTGCACCGCCATTTTTTTTTTTTACCGTGCTGTCTCTTCAGCGTTCCATCTTTTCTCTTCAACCATATCCGGACGTACGGTTAGAGGTGGTGGGTGGAGCAGCAGTGGAAGAGGGAAGGGGGAGGAGGAGGAGGACGGTGGGGGGGTGGGGGGAGTAATCTCATCGGTAACTTGTACACAAAATCGACCTGATATTGGATGATTCTTCGATTTGTATCATCCGGTACATTGCGCTAGGAAACAAGAACTGTACAAACTTTGGTTGACTTGATACTACAAAAGTCTAGTCCGATTGATCTCACTTCCCTGCCCCGGTGCAGATATCAACCCTCTTGTACCATAAGAGGCCGAACAGAGCCGGAGTTACGAGGCCCAGGCCTCTAGGACCCACAATTTCTGGGCCGCGCAGGCTCCAAAGTTCCCCAAACCTGAGTTTAAATCCAGCAACAAAGATTATTGTTTTGTCAGTAATTTTTACAAAGCTTAGTCTCCGCGCGCTGCATAGTAGCCCACACACGGACACCGACAAGTTACCACAACTTGTACGGAAAACGTGGCTCGTTTGTAACAAAAAGACACGTTGGGTTTAAGATGTTCCATAAAACACCGACGTTTCATACACCCATCTTGTGTCAAGTTTCATACAATAAGTATGATGAACACACTTTTTGCTTGCATGCCCGTATCCGTAACATTGTCTGCATCTGAACGCACAGAAGAAGCCAAGAAACTAGGTAGCAAGGCTTTTCTAGAAAATTTATTTAATAAACTATACTTGTGGCACTGGTACTAATAGCTTCAAAGCCTTGTAAACACTCTTATCATGGGGATCTGGGGGGTTAGCTGGGAAAAATTTGGACAAATTTTAAGTCCGTGTTTTTTTATGTGATCCTCTCTTCTTGATGGTACCTAAAATAAATTATGAACCCGTCGAGGGGATCCAAAAACTTCACGACCCCCCAATTTCATCATGTCGCTACCTCCCCCTGCCCCTCCCCGGGCGAATAATGGCCAGTCCCTAAAGTTAGTCACTAAACGTATGGTGAAATTTGCGAACCCTCATATTCACGTCACCGCTAACGCATCGTACTTTACCGATTCCCGTGCATCTCTTTTCCATCTAGCAATTTACCGAAACCATTGTATGGTTCGCGATTAACGTCAAACTGCGGGTAGATAAACGGGATTGGGTTTGTACGTACTGCGTTAGTACTGACGTTGGCTTTACACCATGATCGTGTTTCCCTAACCATACTCAATGCACAGCTTCCTTATATACGTTTAAAAGGCTTAACGTTAGAAATTCGACGCATTGTCCTGTAAGCCGCCGATTCTGCCACCAGTCTGAACACCCCGAAAAAGAACTGCTCTAGCATGTGGACTGAACTGTGAAAGGTACTCGTGACGCGTGATACGCGGATTTTAAACATAAAACATTGCATTGACACTAAATCATTAAAGTTTAACAAAAATGGCCTTATGCTACGTGCCTCTTTGTCCACTCGACGACAAAACAAAGCCTCCGGAGGTTTAATTTCATGAATTTCAAACAGAAGAACCAAGGTACGTGCGTATTGTACTGTATAATTACGCTGCGGCGTTTTCTATTCTCATTAAAAATGTGTTAAACGATCCTTTGACGTAGCAGTAAATCGTCCGAAGACTTCAAGAATAGTCATTATGACCATAAAATAATGTTCGTTTAGTGTTGCAATACCAGTAAATCTAATAATTAGAAGATTGCCACGTTTTTGTGCGTTCCACTAACACTAATCAATGCTATGATTGGGGTAGTTCGTTCTTCGTGCTTTCACTTCAGCGCACCTCTTGGACGACTCGTCTCGCATGCTACGTTAACCCGAGCGTTAAGCTTGATACATACAGGAAGCTATGCTCGATGGGAAAAAAAATAACGAAATCGTCACCAACTAAAGATGGTGGACAGGGAATTGTTTTTTTTTTTTTGCCAAGTTTATTTACGTAAACGTAATTCCTAAATGTTGGAGATTGTTGCCATACACAGTGTCCCCGTTAAGCTAAAATAAGGTAAATTACGTGACCACAAATAATAAACGTAGCCTACATGTATTTGCTGGTATTTAACTTAAAACTGCTTTGTAATCAATGCCATCAACAAAAGCTGTTGTAATGGTGCACATGTCATGATGAATCAAAGTTACAAAAAGCTGGATGAACAGTAAATCACAACGAAAAGCCTTTTCAGGCTGTATTCGAATTTCTTTGTAACGTTTTCGAAGGTCTCACCTTTCTTGGATCCTCACCCTACAAAATCAAACATTTTGACTTGTTTGGGTTTTTGGTACAGTAGAAATGTTTATCGATTTGGTTGTTTTTGTAGTCTGTGGATGAAGATGAATAACTTCAGAAAACGTTACAAAGAAATTAAATTACAGCTGGATGAGGCATAAACACTCTTTTCGTGACAGTGGCCGCCATTTTGTTCACCGACACAATTTTTTTTCGCGTGACGTCACTTCCGGTGGAGGAGTTCAGCACGTTTTGATGTAAACATAGTTACAACTTTTCATTATCTTTCTCTCCGAGGCAGCATCATATAAACAAGCGGCTGCAGTGACTACCTAGTCGTAACCGGTTTCTATATACTTCTGCCACTTTCTAAAATGTTGAGGCGCACAACTCTATTACGCACTGCAACAGCGCTCTCTATTACGTAATCTAAAAGCAGTAACCATCACAACTGCCTGTTAAAAATGTGTTAGCTTTTAGGCATAGTGTTCGATTTTGGGCGTAATCGTCAGGTTTTAGGCCTTATTTTTACCTGCCGTTTTAATTTCGTAAGTAGCAGCTAACCGGGAGCTAACCATAAGTAAGGCCCTGGTCCGCAATCACTCGACATATTCCGAGTATTGGTAGGTTTAGTGAGGGCAATCAGACGTTCCTGATACTTGTTATTGTATTATCCAGGTAAAACTTTTGTAAACCGTCACTGGACAGCTTTTATAAGTTCAATCAATATCCTTGAGTAAATATGGAGACCAAACCGGGGATGCGTACGCCAGGATCGGCCTCACATAGATCTTGAAGGTCTGAGCTAGTAGTGCAGGATTTTGAGAGTGGAAACAGCGTCTAATCATTAGTGTGCGTATACGGGCAGCCTTGAGAGAGTCTGACATCGTGAAAGGGAATCGGGAGGGGCGGAAAGCAGGGCTTCTGGTGGAACTTATTATTTTAGTGTTGTGTGACTTATGGCTGGGTGAAAAGTATAGTTAGAAAATACTATTTGCAAGAAATAGGACATATCTCCATATCCTTACTCTTGGTCCACTTGACTGTCACCGAAGCCCCAGGTTAAAATCGGATCCAAACTCGCCATACCTCATCACCTTCGGGAAGAGAAATTTCTGGGAAACAAATGTTCAACTCCGTGCCGAAGTAACCTATAGATGTTGAAAAAGAGTTTAAACCCTGTACAGCCGTACCGGCTGAGAAGACAATCACGATGCTTTGTCCGTCCGTCGCTTTTTTCAACTTTGCAACGGTACCAGATAAAGACGACCACGGTCTACAACGTTACATTCAGTGTCAGAAGTGAGTTAAATAACATGGCAAATTAAAACATTGTTACTTCCTTGTAGCTAATAGACTTCTTCGACGTAACTAAATTAAATAATAACATTTTATCGTCGAATTGAAATCGTAAGGATACCACGCAGCCATAAAAACAAATGGATTTTAGCTTCGTCTAAAATAGTCTCGTCGCATTGTTGCATGAATGAATAGGCTTACCGTCGAACAAAATTCTCCATTTGGGCTATGTGCTACTAACGAAATTAAAACTGCAGCTAAAAAAATTTGGCCTAAAAAATGAACATTAGGCATAAAATCACGTTACCATGGCAACATCAAGTTGCTACGAGTCGCAGCTGGCTTCATCAACAGCGTCTCTCCCGTTACTTCCCTACTACCACTGATCTATATAAGCTATCTTGCGTGTTACGTTGTCATACTGTAATTGTCTTATTATACAATCCAAATCTCCGTTAGCTACTACTTACGAAATTAAAGCTGCAGGTAAAAATTTCGCCTAAAAGCTGACAATTACGCCTAAACTGTAAAATAAGCTTAAATACTAACACATTTCTAACTAGCAATTCTGATGGTTACCACTTTTAGATTATATAACAGATAGCTGTTGCAATGCGTGATAGAGATGTGCGTCTCACCATTGGTTGTGGCAGAACTGTACAGAAGACCGGATGCGACTAGGTAGTCGATGTAGCCACTTGTTAGTCTTCTGTACAGCTGAATTGGTTGGGAAGACTATAGCAACGACTTTGTCCGTACGTCGACTTTTTCAACTCCGGAACGGTACCAGATAGAGACAAACGGTTTTCGCCATTAGATTCAGCGTCTAAAAATTAGGTGAAATGAATTTTTTAAAAAAACCGCAAGTATGAAGCGGAAGTGGCCCAAAAGTGTCCGGAAGTGACAAGTGAGCCCGTCATCTATGAAACGGTACCAGATAGAGACAAACGGTTTCACCATTAGGTTCAGCGTCCTAAAATTAGTAAAACACAAATAAAAGGAAAAAAATCGGAAGTATGAAGTGAAAGTGGCCCAAAAGTGCCGGAAGTGGTTGAAGTGTGCAGAAGACCGGTTGCGACTAGGTAGTCGCTTCAGCTGCTTGTTTATATATATACACGTGAGTGTTATACCTTCTAGCGTTTCTAATTTTTCATGCGCATTCATAACAGCGCAGCCCTTCATGGCTCGTAACTTACAACATGATAGATGAGAACAAGCCTGCTTTTACAACTTTGATCCATCGTACATGTCTGGTGGAGTGACGCGGTGTTTCCGGTTGTATGTGTGCGCTTGCTCTACTCCCTCCTCCTGGCGCTTGCTGCTGATGGCATGCGAGTCATCCATCTTGTGCGTTCATTTGTCAAAGTGGCGTGGCTCGTTACTAGCGGTTCCTTCCCGCCCCCGCACAACATGACCGACCGATGTCGCCCCGAGATGACACTCGACAACCCCTGACGATGATGCATGCGCCCGTTCTCGTGACAGGCGAGACGTGTTCGGGATTACACGCGAATCAATCACGTCCCCCGCCGCGTTAATGGCGGGCCGCACCGTGACGTCACGCCATCCTGCGGTGTGCGTGTTTGATGACGTCACGTAGGGTATCGCGTTAGCCAGCTGTTGGTTGTTGCCCCTTCAGTGGTCGGTTTTGGTGCTGGAGAAAGTGGGGGCGATTCGATAATAGAGGTCGAATCCGAGTTGGGTCGGAAATTTAAATTTACTTTCTTGCCAACTGAAAGTATGTTCCCCCCCCCCCCCCGTTGATTAAAAAAAAAAACCCAGCTTTTCCACTTTTCTGTTCTGCAATTATTATTATTATATTTTTAATTATTTCTTGAGTCTTAAATGTATTCCCCCCCTCGGTTGGCTTTCCCGTATGGCTCAGTTTTGCAATGTTACCCCGGCAGCATGAAGTTAACGTTAAATTGCCGGTCCACAAGTCATTCTTTTCCAGAAAAATTAAGGTTGAAGATCTCGCAGTAATCTTCCAAAAATATAGGTAAATATTTAGGGTGAATTCTCTCTTCATTCAAACCATTTTTACCTATTTTCATCCAATTTTCAACATATTGTTTACGTTTTCTGCTACTCCATATTTCATCACAATTGAACGGGAGAAAATAATAATTTTTTCAACTTTTTTTCAACGTTGCCAGTTTCAACTACACGACGATAGAAGTCACAAAATAGTGTAATTTTGATCGAAATACGGCTCTTCAAAATATTTTAACCAATCAACCATATTTCAACGTTAAATAAACGTACCCATCCTACCTGGGTATCTCAGGCGCCTGCAAAAGTTGCAAAGACATTCATTTTCCTATTTTTCCCCTAGTGAGAAATGATTTTGCTACATTCACTCTAACCTACGTAAATGTTGCAAAGGCTATTTCGTGCAGGATGCTCGAATATAGTGAGGAGGTATGTCCTTTTATGTTATATAAAACTTTAAAACCACTTTAAAACCAACAGATCAGCTCACGGTTAAACAGTGAAGCTTCACGAATGGTATATGTTGCACTTGCTACCTTTAAAACCACTTTAAAACCAACAGATCAGCTCACGGTTTAACATTGAAG
>JAHWFP010035233.1:0-34362 GCA_023313725.1 Lithobius niger | reverse complement strand
CCCCCCCCCCCCCCCCCCCCCCCCGCAGAGGCGGAGAGATGCAGGAAGAGAGAACACACATCAGGTAGAGGACGAGCGGACGGCGTTGCCGGGGGATAAGAAAGCAACAGTATTTAAAGAAGACCAAGGGTGACAATCTTTGCTTGTCATTGGTGAGTCATACAGTGCTGTGACGACACAGGATGTCCTGGGCTGAGGATGAGGAAGAACGGTGGTGTGGAAGGAAGCAGATAGGAAGGAAGGCAGCCGTCATCCATGTCAAGATGACATACGGCGGTAAGGAAAGCACTCTAGGAGACGGAGGCTCAGAAGGGAGATGCGGTTGAGCCGGAAGGATGAGAAAAAACTCGGAACACCCTCGTAGAAGGAGGCCAAAGTGGAACTGGGAGATGCTGAAGTTTAGTCTGTATATCCGAAACATACAGCACTGAGGATAGGCCTGCAGAGAGAGGTAGCGAAGGGAGGCGTCCGCCCGTGGAGCAGAGGGAACCGCAATCGAAGTGAAGATACAACGGTAGCCCCGAGGCGGAGGGTGGAGAGAAGATGCCGCGGAGGTCGAGTCGGAATGACGACGATGTCCAGGCAAACCTTTGATGCGGAAGGCAAGGCGAGATGGCCGGCCGCCTGTCCAGAGGTAAGGAGCGGAGGCGGAAAACTAGACCAAACATACGAAGTTGGCTAGAAGCGGCGGCGGGGAGACGCGACGCAACAATGTGTGGCAGTTGGTCCGGAGGAACGGCAGACAGAAAACCCTCCGAAGGAATGAGGAATGGCGGTGGTAAACCCTGTGAGGGCGGATGAAGTCAATCCTTAACTGAAGGAGCAGTTAGCGTAGCTAGAAAACCGTTGTAGAACAACGGAGGGGCCAAAGCAATCCTTCGGAAGAGGAGCGGATGGAGGCATTTTCCAGCTGGGCAGACGTGTTAAGAGAGGAAAACATCACCATGGGAAGAGGCTAAATGGCCATCCGAGGAACTGAGGTGCAGGAGGCGGAACGGAAGGTACATCCAGAAAACAACGGAAGGTAGGATAATCTGACAAGAAGAGAAGGCAGAATAAGCCGGAATAAGGTCCGCGCAATGTAATGAGACGTAATGAGGTGAAGGAGACGTCGCGGAGGGGTATCATACCCGTCATAGAAAACAGCAGCTCCCATTGCTGGAGGGAGGAAAGATGAAAGCCGATAGCAGGCAGTAAAAGGGTCCACCCCAAGAGGGCTGCGCAGAAGCAGTGTGCAGTGGGGAAGGGGACCGAAGACGAGGCATGCCGGTACACCGAACCGATCCGCCCATCATCGCAACGAAGTCGCGAACCGCTGGAGGTAGAAGCCAAGAGGGGCGGCCGACGGCAGTGAGCGGAGGCGGAGGGTGGAGGGCGGATGGCGGAGGTAGAGAAAAAAATTCAAAAGGAAGGCTGCGCAACAGGATGCGTAGACGGAGGGATATAGTATCCCCTCCAATGAAAACAGCGTCCAATGCTGAAGGGAAGAGGCGAAAGCCGACAAGAGGCAACGAAGCAGTCCATCCCAAGAAGTGCCGCCCGGAGGCAGCTCCTGGGGAAGGGGACTGAGGACGAGGAACGGCGTCGAACTGAACTGACCTAACCCTTGCCCACACACACATGCACTCGTGAGCTTGTCGGCCAAAAACAAGGAACGGTCGTTCCGAGGGATGGCAGCCTGCGGAGGGCGGAGGCGGAAGGGCGAGACAAGCAGCCGGGACCGGCGTAGAAGGGGGGGAAGAATCCCTTTGCGTCCCCTTTGGTCGCGGCATGCGGAGGCGGAGGATGCGGAGGCTAGTGCTAGAAGCACAGCGTCTTAACGAAATGAACAGTGCGGCGGCTAGAGAAGAAAAGGTGAGCTCTGTCGCTCCGCCTCGACTATATATACGATGGAGGCAGCGCAGTGGAGCTGCGCAGTAGCTAGCAGACCGGAAGAACTTGTTTTATATCTAGTTGGAACAGCATTAGAGAAGGAGAATGCTAATAAATTGGGTAATGCATTTTTTTCACTGCTAGTAGAAAATAGCTTTTTTTTTAATTGTGCATAAATTGAGGTACAATGAAGTGAAGGGTAACTGAAAACAAATAGCCATGATAGTAAGTTCAAACCCCCGATGGCTGCCCAATTCTGGAGTATTCCAGAAAAATTGAGTTCTGGACAAAATAAGTCTCGGGTGAGTGAGAATTAACGTAAAAATAATAGTAATAGTATAAATTGTTGTGGTATGAATTTATCCACGAACTGCTAAGTTTCGTGACCAAAACAAATTTCGAGCAAATCAAACAAAATTTCGAATATTCTTTTATTGCAATTACCAAAGAACACACACTTGGCGTCGTCAGTAAAAACTGTCAGTGAGACTATAAATAAAGTCACATAACTTTGACGCTAAGTTCAATTTCTGTACATAAATTTTCTACATTCACACACTAATTTTTTTCTCAATTGTAAATCGTCAATTAACTGTAAATACACGAAACAAATTATGAGCAACGAAATGCCTTGCAGGCCTAATGAAAAAATGTCCTGAATTGTGTTAAGTTCAAATGAAAAAGTCTTCAAGCAAAGTACAAAAGCATTACAACAAAGTCCAAAAGGCATAAAATTAAATTAAAAACCGTACTTTTTTTTAAGTATTATTTGCCACTAAACACTATTTTAATCACACGTGATAAATTAAAAAGGTTAATTTTAAATGAATTAAAACAAATTTTTGCCCCTAAAAAACGACCGTGTTTTAACACGTACGTACAAGATGCACTCTTTCTGTTTCTCCCTCTCTCTTCATCTCTCTCTACCTGGCCTGCGCTGTGCCATTCTCCGGCTCCCGCAGCATGCGATTACATCATTTACCCACAATTCCTGCCCCCCAAAAAGCCAATTTCTACCTGCATAAAATGGCTCCCAAACCAGTCAGCAATCCAGCCGGCTAGTGATCGAGGTCAAATTTGTAATGGTGGTTATTACTCAAGCTCGCAGTGCTATCAGAAGTAGGGTACAGTAATTACGGTAATTTGACGGGACTGCATGTGTTTTGTTTATTTTCCTTGGGCATGTCGTTTGGTGTTGTCAAGTTAAAATGGTTTTGCCGCAAACAGTACTGAGTAACTTGTCATAACAAGTCATTTACTAAGCCGGTACCGTTCGCAGCTTAGGCTAAATTTTAACATGGAACTTAGCATTGGCAAAGGGGGCCGCAGACTTCATGAGCGTTATAACAACAAGTAAATAAATTCGCTCATTCAAGTTCAAAGGAGGGGAAGGGGGAGGTGCCGGGTTGAATTGGGTTGAAAGGTATTTTAATATAAATCCCGATCAGCTTGTCGTTTTATAGCTAAAATAGGGCCTACTATTATTTTTCTTTTTACCAGTACAACAATATATTAAAAAGGGTTTTAAATTTATTTTAATGCCCACATGTAACATGCCCACCTCCAAGCAGTCAACACTTTTTTAAAGTGTAGTACTCAACATCAGCAGTGACACTCACATCAACATCTATTCACATGATAGGGGGGGGGGGGCGGCAGGACCCTCTCAGAAACTAGGGTATTTTTATGAATTTCCAATGCTGAAATTCCCCTTTCTGAGGGTTGAATTACATTTTTCCTTTAGACTGGTCACTGTTTATTCTGAATCACGCCCCCCCCCCCCCCCCCACAGGGCCTAACACATCCATCAATCCCCTTTCCTACGAAATCTATTTCAAGCTATTGCTGACAACCGTTTAACACTGCCACTATAGAGCAGTGACATTTGCCGCCATATTGGCATCAGTATGGGCTTTGGAGGGCATAACTACAAGGTGCACTACATAAAAATGGAGGGAAAAACAACGGAAGAGCGGATTTCTTAGGCTTAAAATAACGTTGTTTTCTCCAACAACAAAAATCGTGCGTTTTAGGTCTAAGAAATCACTCTTCACAGCATCGGCTTCAGTACGACGCCCTTCTGTTTCTCTCCGCAGTGCCCCTTGCAGCTAACTCATTAAGGCTCCAGCATAGTTATATACAATAATACTACGTCGTGTCACTGCTCTATTGGATGTTTCGGAGAGGAGTCCTCTGGTTCACGCCAGCCTCTCTTCACTATACTTCCTTTGCTTTAAAAATCTGGTCAGGTTGGGAAAAAAAGAAAATGTTCCAGTTTGGGGCTTTTCAGCGCTCGCCTTTAGTTCCTTAAAATTATTGAGCAGTTCTTAATAAAAGACCGACATTCTAAGTACTGGAATGGTATAGGGCAGTGACACGGCGTAGTGTGTATAATTCTATGGTGGAGCCAGTAACTGGGTTAGCTGCAAGGAGCACTGGAGGGAGAAAGGAAGATCGTCTTATTGAAGCCAATGCTATTAGACTGGATTTCTTAAGCCTATAATGCGCGATTTTTGTTGTTGGAGAAAACAACGTTCTTTTAAGTCTAAGAAATCCGCTCTCAAAGCACTGTCTTGACTAGAAGTACCTTTTTTTTCCCGTCACATTTTAATCTAGTGCACCTTGTAGCTATTACCTCCAAATCATATGGTGTCTCGTAGCTAATATGACGTCACTTGACGCAGCTCTATAGACAGGTGACAGTAGGTATGGTTAACAAGAACCAAACTGGAATGGTTTCAGCAAGCTAAAAAGTAGAATTTACTGCTTGTTTGGGGCTCCATTCTACTTAATGTTAAGCACACATATTTAGGCCTATTAATTTCAGTTCATCACTTCAAAGTGTGGGTGGGAGCAGCTTGACTTATAAATAATAGATAATTATGGTCAAGAATATTATTGAAAACGTATAGGAACAAATTCATCATAATGTAGAAAGTCTGACACGGACTGAAATTAACCATTTTTCCATTTCATATTACGTATTTGCAGTATTACGTATTTTCATAATTATTTGGGTACCTTCAGTCTTTTACCCAGCGACACATGATGAATGCCTAGCCTGTATCATGTTCGTCTGTGCAAGTCATGTAAGAGTATCGGACAGAATAAACCGCGGCATTGTACAAAGTCCAAAGTTTTTGCATGATTATTTGGGTGAATAAAGTCGATTTGCTACATATTTGAGGCCCGAATAGGGACTAGAATATTTTTTAAATGTATTTAACCATAATGTATAAGAAATGAACACAGGCCCGTTTTGATTGCACAGAATATATGAGCTTTTTTTTAAGGAATAAATTGAATATGTGAAAAATGCTTTTGCAAGAAAGCTTTTATTATTTCTAGCAAATGCTTTTAAACCGAACAGCATACAGAACTACGAAATGTGTAACGAAATGCTTTTTATATTACTTTGTATTTTTGTGTAACACAACACAGTTGTAAAAGAAGTTGTAATTTGTGTAATTAAATGTTGTTTTAAAGCTTTTGTTGCGTTTGCTTGTAGTCGTATTACTGTTGGCTTGAGCCTGGCCGCATCGTTCTATGCTACATTATCGTTCTATGCTACATTCTTTGTTTAAGTGGAAAAGATGTAAAACAATACAGAATAAACAGCATACTTTATCTGTGTTGGAATTGAGTTCTTTAATTTATTATAAGTTTTGTTGCAACTACCTAGCATGCAGGTTAAAAATTGTTTTAATTTGCGGTGGTTTCCAGCTGCTTTAGCATATACATGTGATAATAAGAGAAAATTGTGAAAAATCTACCAAGCAAACACCAAAAGGCTAAAGGAACCCAAGTTTTTGCTACTGAAAAGCCAATTATCTGAGCCACATGATTTAAAATCAAGTTATCTGAACTGGGACGAGTAACTTTTTTGGCTCAAGATATCACCACCGTACTTTAAATGAGAAATACTGGTGGATCCATTTCGGCTTTTGTGTTATATCAGTGTAGTTTTGGGTATTATCGATTGTCAGTTGTGCACTTGTTAAAAAATGTAAATGAAAAATTTGCTAAGTGTTATCATTTTTCTACATTTCTGCAGTCTTACCCAGCTTCGCTCGGGGTTAATTTAGCCTGTGTTTGTTTACCAGTTTTCGGTTGGTGTTGCCTGAATGTTGACTGACAGGAAAGTTTTTTCCTGTAATATTCCCCTTTTCCTCCTATCATCTCCTTTCCCTCCCCCTTTCCTCCCATCCCCATTTCCTATCCTCCTACCCATCCCTCCACTTCCCTTCCTCACTTTGCCACACTTAGTTAAAGTTGGACACGTAGCCGCGTATATGATGTGAGGCTGAAGGGTTTCAGTGGTTCAAATATGAAAAATTAAGGTTATATTAACACTTCATCGTACTTGACATTTATACGGTTTGTTCCTCTCATCGGCAACAATGTACGTTTGTTGGATCTGCAGTTCTGGACATTCAAGCACACAGATGTCCATGGGAAAAGCATTCGTCTGTCAAATCCAAGCCTGTAATTTTAAGCGTCTGTCCTGGAGTCGGCGGACTGTTCAACTTTCTGTTTCAGTGTGCGATATGCTGGAGGAACATTTAGCCATGCTGTTATGCCTTCTCATGGTGAAGTAGACGGTGCTTTCGTTGCTGCACTGCTGGACCGATTGCGATGGTTACGGTTTCAGCTTTGCGTTTGCACTCCTCAGCTTCGCTCCGGTGCGTTGCAAAATTTGTGATTTATAGTTAAGATGACGATATATTAAAAGGACAAACCATTATAGCGCATCAGTAAACAATCCTCTCCCATGTCGGTCACCAATCGCCATTTGGAGAAGGAAAATCAGCAGTTGGCAACTTGAATTTAGCCCTACTCGCCAAAATGGCAACTAGGCTAGCAATACAGGATGGCACTTAAACAGGGATATCTTGGGAAACGTGTAAGCTAGAAATCAGTATCACCAGATTAGCCTTTTCTGCCTTAATACTGTGATTAAAGAAAATTGTACAATACTGTAGCCTAAATGCATAAATATTATAAACAAGATGTAAAGCTACATCACGGAACCTTTGTCTATTCCCACATACAGTTGTACTGTATGTTAAATTCTTTATCAGATCTTTTCAACCACCTTTTTTTCTGCCAGGGATTAGAGTCCGTCCAAGTGAAAAAAAAGGAAAAGAGAAGAAAATAGGTAAAATTATAGGTTTTTAGGTGTTTTAATGCATTTTTAGGCAGTTTGCAGAGCTCAAAAAAGAGGAAATCCGCCTAAAAGAGGAAGACTCTCATCCCTGTCCTGCCTACCGTAGCATTATAGCAGAAAAAACGACGCATTGGAAAGAACCTGTGTTGTGTAAATTTTTACATTTTTTTCGCGGGGTGGGTAGTTGGAGGCCAACACACATTTGAGAACTCAGTGTCGTGGATATATTGTAGCAAAGGATTATCCTCCTGCATCGTAGTTTTATTTAAGGCCAAAAAACTAGAGGAGCCAAGAAATTTTAGACTGATATGGGGTTTTTTCAAACTCGTGCAACACCCGCTTCTATGCTGGTAATAGATAAGCAAAAGTCTGTGTTATACACTGCTCCACAATCAGCGCTTCATTTTTATTTGTAATACACACATATTCTCTAAATTCTGCATGCAGTTCTTGTTTCTGGTAAATGTCACAATGTAAATGTAGACATAAATTCTCAAATTCTAAAACTAAAAATAAACCATCACAGCCAACACTAACTGCATAACATAATATACACGAGACAAAAACTGCACAGTTTAGCCTGCAAAATCTGAAGTAAAAGACGAGGATGACTCACAGTTTCATCAAACACCACAACCCTACTGTAACTAGCCTAGCTGCAAAAAATGTAGACACATGAAATTTACCAAAACTACCTCTGTATATTCTAGTTTAAGTAAATTTATTATTTACTGACCTATTTATTGCCGGTCTCCCAGTTCACACCAGACAGAAGGGTAATAATTTACAACAGAGGCTAAAACGTTCTAGCGCTTTAAAACTTTGCACACGTGTCGTAAGCAGAACCGTATTCGGCATTGACAGAAAACTAGTTTAACTCTTTGTAAGTTTTTTGTAAACCATAAGTTTCATTTAAATAGCCCTAGTCTACTTTAATTACAGATTTTATTTCGTAAACTGACATACTAAATTGCCAAAGGACCAATTAGCAATACTATGCCCATGTTACCGTTGATTAGAAAGTTACTAGATAATGACATCTTACTTCTTCCAGTCCTACGTGTAGCCCTGGTGTTAGATGTGGGTACTAATGCTTTTGCCTTCGAAGCAGAACGAAGGCAAAGCCTTAGCCAGGGGTGAGAATCCATCCACGGGGAAAAAAGAGGAAAAAGAAGAAAATGGGCAAAATTGTAGGTTTTTAGGTGTTTAATACATTTTTAGGTGGTTTGCAAAGCTCAAAAAAAATAGAGGAAATCCGCCCAAAAGAGGAAGAATATCTCTCCTGCTTAGCAGAAGTATTAGTAGCCACAACTACGCTAGGGCCCAGCGTAGGACTGGAAGAAGTAAGAAACTATATCTAGTTAACTTTCTAATCTATGTTATTAACTTTCCGCCTATACGCCAACAAGCGAGCACAGGTTTTAGAACTGCCTACCTAACAGTTAAAGCTAAAAAAAATTGCATTTTTGGGGCCATTTAAACTTCAGTTATTAGCGATTTTAAAAAGAATGCTTAGCTTAGATTTAGCTTTTCTTTATGGAATATATCCATGGTTCAACTGAATTTCATGCTTACTGAAGAGCTACAAGGTCCGCAAAATTCGATGCTTGGGAGCGTTCACAAATTACACAATGTCTGGACGGGCGAGGTAGGGTTAAGCAAATGTGTTACCATCTGCTATGATGGGGGAGGGAGGGAGGAGTACGAGTTTGAGTTTTCTGTAACACTAATTTTCGCTTAATTATTTTTCCAACTTCTGTTTACAACTTGAAATTTTTATTTTACAAAGACGCCAAAAACATGCAAGATGTACTTGGTATGTAGCGAGTAGAAATTCTGAAATGGGGAGTGCTGTCTATGGTTTACCGGCAAAGTGACATTGACATTCACGAGGGTTGCAACTAAATCAGTAGAGCTATCAAGGATCACACTAGTGGAGAAGTGGTCATGGCCGCCAAGTTCATGCCAGACCTCAAGTGTCAGAAAGTCATTATTTAAATCAATCCATCATTGTTAGATTGGAGGCCGCCACTGGCTATATTACCTGAAAGCTATGGATTCACGGCTTTCGTAAAATTTGACGGTGGTGAGGGCAAATAAGTATGCGACCAGGCAGCCTAGAATTTGACTGCTTACATTTATCATCCAGTGGTGAAGAATTATTAATTTTGAGATATTTTCGCACATTTAAAATGGTTGTTTACCCGTGAATTTTTATGAATCCAGTCAATTAATATCTTCTAATGGTGGGTTTCACAACTGCTTCCTGAGCTCCACCTCGATTTGGTTGTTTCAACGTTTCTCTCCAGTATGTGAGCACATGATCCCCCCCCCCCAAAAAAAAATTAACCCGGTTGATCTAGCCAAAATTTGGCGTGCAGTTGACATTTAATAGAGCCTTTTCGACTACCAGAGAGGTGCTAACAGCAAAGCTTGAATCATTCTTAATGCTATTTTTGTAAATGTTGGGAACACGCCACCTGGGATCCAAAAATGTGTCCCCCTAGTAACATTGTTAAAGTCAGAGAACTGGTGGTCGTGTAAAATTGTTAGGAGCTGTGTAGGGGCATAGTCGCTCACGCTCTTAATCTGCTTAGAAACGGCCATGTTTTTCTCTATGTAGTGTGGTACGATTCATATGGCCTCGATAAACGTAGTGTTAACTACTGTCCTAAGACTCGCTAAATAAAAGTTAGCTGTCTCGTGGCATCCCCGCTGGTCAAGCATACTAGGGTGCGGTCGGATACTAGCAAAACGAGGCACTTTTTTGTGGGGGAAGTCCAAATATTTAAATGCACCAATCAAATTCTTCACTCTTGCCGCATCAAGGTTTCTACATGGTATACCAAGCCTAACCCACGTATTGCCTGAAACTTGTTCCCCTTGGAAAGCAGTGATATTTCTGAATAAATACCAACAGGCTCATTTTACTTGGCTTGACTTACGAATTTTGAAGAGACAATAACGCTTACGCCAACTTGAAGTTTTCATATTGCTATTGTACTGCGAATTTTCGGCAGGATTCACTGTAGTTTTTCAAGTAAGTCTATCGCCTTCATCAGGCACTAGTTGATTAGCACACTAATGTAACATCACTAAGAAACAATCATGTTGTGAATCTCATGAATATCCAAGAACCCGCACCCTGAAGCAGAATATTTTCAACCGGCCTGCAACAAGAATTTTACGAACCAAAAAAACGGGCTGCAGACGGGGGGGAGGGTATAATGAACCACAAGTCAAAATTGGTTTTAGTCTAGTAAGGCATTTTTTTTTTTGGGGGGGGGGGGGAGTGACAATACATATCTAGCCTATAATAAGTGTCGTAATGGACCGTAAATCAAATATGGTTATAGTCTAGTAAGTTTTAAAAGTATAGAATTTATTTTAAAACAGTCACACATTTTATTTAAAACATGGCAAGCAAGTTGACCTTTCTTGTATCTTCGTAACAGCTCTTGAAGTAATTTGTTTACACATTATCTTTGAATTAGTAACGTTTGAAAAAATGCTTTTGGTAAGAAGCACCATACATGGAGACAAGACTCACTTTTAAATGTTTCCGTGTGGTCTTGTAGCCAGGAGGGCAGTTGAGTAGTATAAACACTCGTTTGTCATTGGTGCACACCAGATCAGAAGCGTCGGAGAACAAAGCGCGGTGGCGCTATGGTTGCCTTCATGAAAGAATCCGTGAACGTTAATTCAGTTTGGTACGAAAGTCAACAAAGATTTAAACCTTATTATGATATTCTTTTTAATAATATAATACATCATAATTTGCAATTTTGACTTGAAGTAAAGATTTCCGTCGCATTATGGATGATTTTAGTTTTTTTTTTTTTTTTTGGCTGGACAAACGGCCCGCAACGGAGCTATCCGGCCTGCGACGTAGCGTCGCCCGTCGCCCTAATTCTGCCTACGGAAACCCGCACATAAAGGAATAACCAATATTACCACACCAGAGCTCACCTCTGGTTTCTCTTACATGTGAAAAGCCTACCTCCCTCCACCACCACCTAAAGAAGGAGAAGAGAGGGAGCCACTACACGTTTTTCAAATCTTAGTGATGTTACGTTAGTGTGCTATCAACCAGTGCCTGATGAAGGTGGAAGACTTAGTTGAAAAACTATAGTGAATCCTGCCAAAAATTCACAGTACAGAACCAAGCAGCGATATCATCAACCCTCTCCAATATCGGGCGCCGCTCGGCAAATGAAAATTAGCAGATGACGCCTTGAATTTAGCCCAACTCACCAAAATAGCGACTAGCAATAGAAAATGACACACAAATAGGGACATCTCGGGAACCGTATAAGCTAGAAACGAACGGTTTGCGGTGTTGCGCTCAGATTAGTAAGGATACGGCCTTTTCTGCAATAGTGCTGGGGCAAAAGACAATTTTACAACTCCGTACATGCATGCATTAGAAAAACCACTCATTGTGCAAGATGTAGTTGGTTATGTGGAGAGTAGAAATTGTGAAATGGTGAATACTTTTTAAAAGTGGCGACTCACGACTGCTTCTGCATTGACATTCAAGAGTGTTGGATATCATCCCCACCAACAAATAATTGCCAAGCTAATCACACCGACTATTACTTCAGAAGTTAAATGAAATACTAGATTATTGCTACACCGCAGGTAGTGGTCCGTATGTATAAAAATATTGAATTATCGACCTTTCCAGCATAAACATATCGACCAAAATCAATGAATAGGGACAAAAAATATATTAAAATTTTAAATGCATTCAATAGTCACAGGAAACAACGTTTATAACAAGATGAAGCAGCTTGCAGGCTAGGTGTACGCATATTTTCCGATGTGTCCTAGATAGGCACCATTATAGTGAATTGATGTACACATTTTAGTTTTGGAATATTTTCTTTAAGTATTGGAAGATCGTCGAAACACTGTTTACAGTGGTTTAGGTTAGACATCACGAAGCCAAAAATTTCACATACCACCAAATGAAACTGGAAAACAGGGCCTTTGAGCTTTTCGGTGAAATCGGGATCGTTCACCATCATCAGCATCCAAATTGTAAACACAGGCACCTACAACACGCTGGAGCACTCAAGTTCGATATTCAAACGGTCCCGCTATTCCTCACAACTGATGTATTATACAACGTCGCCAGGCCCCACAGCAGCCACAAAACAGGTCTCACCGTTTAGTCAATAAAATTGTACGCCGCACCTGCAAGATTCATGAGTGGAATTTGTTCATCTTGTACCTGAAGATTGCCAGGGGGAGTGAACGACGAGTGCCTACAGCAAGGATATGGAGGACAGAAGAACGGATGTTTTTTCCCAGGCAATGTGAAGTCGATGGATTTGTGCTGTCCCATTCAGCTTTTCGCGCCTACGAGTGGCTCCCACTCCTCCCGAATCCTCACATGGCGTTGGTGAACCGTCTCACCGATGTAAACACTGTCACAGACTCTGCAGGGCATGCAGTACATCACACCCTTCCTATCCTTCAAATATGAGGGGAGACTGGAAACCTGGCAGTGCACCACCTGTCTTGGACAGACTGGAGCCTGGTGGGGTAGCGGGGATGCACAAACAGGTGGAGAAGGGGGCGGGGCCTTGGCTCAGCGGTTCCCATCGCAGTGGAGGGATTGCGAAGTAGCTTCTTCTGATTAGGAGGGTAGCTTAGGAAGTTAGGAAGCACTTAACCCTATGTCAGAAAAGGCACTCCGAACTCTTTCACTCCATCCTGGCACTAAGTTGAGTACTTCTATCTAGTGTTGGGTGGTATACTAGTCCTCATGGTGTACCGCAGAAAGGTACCAAATACCATGCATTGTTAAAATACCGGTATTGTTTTAATATGCAAAAAGGCGCTAAAATCATTAACAACTGCTTATTTAGTTCTTTTGTTGTAGGGCTCAAAACAGTGCAACAATCAGTTAAAGATCAACAATGGTAAATCTACATATATAATGCAGAGCAGGCGGCCACGCCATTCAGTCATACAATCAAGTACCCCACCCTGTAGTGCCATCTGTTGACGGGATTCGCCTTCAAATTCGGGTTGGGACACTTTTCAAACGTTTTCGAACAGATGGCGCTACTTATCAAACCTGCCATGTCGCCGTCTATTGACGGCCTTGGACTACAAGTTCGGGTTATAACACTTTTTCCAAAGTCTGTGAAGAGACGGCGCCACTTACCAAACCTGCAGCACTGTTTTGGGGTTCGTTTTTTGGTATTGTTGTGGTACCAAAGCGGCCAACAAAGTTTTAGTCGCGTGGACAGTGCCCTTGTCGGCGTTGGAGCTAAAAAAAACAACCCGTGTCTACTAAACCAGACAACTTTAAACCAAACGACGATTGGTTCTTAATTTCGAGGCCCCCAATGGGCCTCGAAATTGGGAGCCTGATACGATGGAAAGGTGCATTTATTTCCTAAATGTTCACTTCCAGAAAGGAGTTGAATTGTTTTTAAGTGGGCGGCAACAATCGTTGCTTGCAACAATGTCGCAATGCACGGTACCGAGGTGAATTGTTTCAAAGGATTAACTTAAACATAGGGTTACTTGCTTATTGAATGCTGGATTTCTCAGGGCTTTTTTTTAGCCTTCAGTCAAACACATGCCAGCGATTTTTTCCGGGGCTGCACCAAAGGGAGAATGTCACGGGGCGACGTTTTCGGGGATGGGTAGGCGGTCAAGCGTGTATGGGGGGGGGGGGACACACATGCAAATCCGGAATGGGGCAGGAGTGTGGAGTTGGGAGTTAAAGTAATTGTGGGGGAAACAGCATACGTGGGAGCCACTCACATATTCATTCGGTCTTGATAAATTTAAAACCAAAGACCAAACACCTGGAGGGAAGGGAAGGGAGGGGGGGGGCATGCGTACGGGCACAACTAGTTGTAGTTATGAACATTGCTCAAAGGTGGAGCCAAGTTTGCATACTTTGATGCTACCACCAGCATTTGTTTATCTTTGCATTTCTACCTTGATAGCATGTTAACTACAAATTTTTGAGATGTATTTTTTTAATTAAATATGTAGTAAAACATGCATTACCTTCAATCGGGGGGGGGGGGGGGGGAGAATTTGTATAAATATTCCATTAACATTTATCAACAAAACACATTTTCGAATAAAATTTGCTATTATTTAAAAATCGGCTGTTGGCACCACAACACTAAATAACCAGATTCCGTCTCATTCATAATTACCGGAGAAAACCGTTTACTGGGGTATTAAGCTTGGTACCGGCACCGGTTGAAAAATTTCTGCTACCGCCCAACACTACTATCAGTCTCGTTCTTCACTTTCACTTTTTTTCTTGTCTCACATCTTCTGCACCATGCTCTGCGTGACTCGGTGGTGAACAGGTGGGCGGGATAACCCCTCTGCAGAAGAGTAGTTTTTGCTTGCTCGAGATATGTCCAGGCCGTTCCATCATCACAGAAGTGTCGATGATCCTTTTCAAATCATTGAACAGGAGAACCTCATGGGATCGTAGGTGGCCCGACTGAAAAGGGATGCCTCTGCCAGTGTGGCAAGCTTTCTGGTGTTGTTCGTAACGTATGCCGAGATTGTCCCTGGTGAAGCATACATCAAGAAATGGGAGCCAGCCTCCATCCTCCTCCTCACTGGTGAACTGTAAGGAAGGGTGCCACGAGTTTAGGGCTCCTCTGATGTTTTGGATCTCATACAAGAGGGCAGCTGCATTAACATTATCCCCATAGCGGAACCACCGGCGGAGTTTAGGAAGCTTGTTGACATATATGGAAAATCTTCCGTAACGTGATTACTGGGACGGTTCAGGGACCAGAGAGACGTCAAGGAAGAAAATAACACATTAAAATGGGTAACTACTGTATGAAGCTGTGACGCTTTCGGCAGGCCACCAGGACGCTTCAGGTTGGTTACCGGGACGCCATGGAACATTTTCCATACGCACTTGTCGACTAACTGGAGGACAAGTTCTGCGAGCATGAGCTGTCCATAGAGGTACCTGCTTCTTGGAGAACACTTATCGAAATTTCCATCTTTCAGCGCGTCCCTTAAAAGTGCGGCCCGATCCTTCTACTTGGTCATATTTATTATGATCAAACAAAATTTTTTAAAAAACCTGAAAACAAAACGCGTCTTTGACGTGCTGAAAAAAAAAAGTGCTGTGGTGGAGTCCAAGAGGGCGGCGACCTCGGCAAAGAGACCGAGAGCGCGCCAGGCGGGAATGGTAAAAGGCATAAAAGCAGTCACTTTTTTATTTATTATTTTTTGAGCAGAGACTTAAATTAAGGATTTAAGCATATTTTGCAGGTAGTAAAAAAGTGTGGGATTTAAAGCGCACAGTCTTCAACAACTCTAGGTCTCCCTCACGTGTGAACCCAACCCTGTCTGCTGAAAGGTCAAACATCTGGAGGATCAAAGCATGGGGAAGACTCGGAAACAGTGCTACCACGTCAAACAACACCAGCTGGTTGATTCGAGGTGAGCTTCAAATTCTTAATGTTGTGGAGGTGTTGTTCAGTTTTCCTTAGCGTGTGCTTGCTCCAGATGCACTTCCGCAGATCTCTCGTCAGTTCCCAGTCTACAAGTTAGGATCCCCCTCCGCAGAGGTAACGAGTCGCAGGGGCTTGCCATTTTGCGGGACTTCACCTCAGCAAAGATGATAGGAAGGTGGGACTGCTCAGGGGGCCCATTCTTACGTAACCAATGGTGGAAGCCATCTCCTCCATCCGGTGGGACGAGTCTGGGACTGTTTTGTTAAACACTGTGCAACATGACCAAAACATTATGGATGCAATTCATGAAGTTGGCATTACAAGGAACTGCACAATGACGTTGGCAACGCTGCACACCAACAGATCTCTTTCTAATTGGACTGCCTCTTCGCTAATGGACTTAACCGAGGATCAGGTGAAGGTCCTTGCCCCCCCCCCCCCCCCATCATTCCCACCTTCCTGTCGTCTTTGCTCAGGTGAAGTCCCACAAAAATAGCATGCCCTTGCGATTCACTTCTGCCAAGGGTTTTCCTATCCGACCTGCAGAGTAGGGAACCTTCGAGATGTCTGAGGATATGGGACAAGCATATGCTGGGGAACACCTCGAACCACCAGTCGGTGTCGTTTGACATGGTAGCACCGTTTCCTAGTCTTCCCCATGCGTTGATCCTCCCGATGTTTGACCGTTCAGTGGACAGAGCTGGGGTTAACGGACCAACACGTGAGGTGGACTGAGAGTTGTTGACGAAGGTGCTATCTTCCATCCATGTGCACTTCAAATCTCACACTTTTCTCCAAAAAGCAGGTATAACTTGGGACTACTCATGCTCGCCATTACTCGCTGAATTTGTCCTCCACTTTGTCGACGAGTTGGTCGATGAGTTTCCCGAACTGTGTGGTTCCACTATATGGATGATGTTAATGCAGCCGCCCTCTTGCATGATATCCAAGATATCGCAGGAGCTCTGAACTTGTGGCACCCTTCCGTGCAATTCACCAGTGAGGAATAGTACGACGGAGGTAGGCTCACCTTTCTTGATGTCTGCTTCACTAGGGACAATCTTCGCATTCATTACAAACCACACCAGAAAGCTTGCCACACTGGCACAGGCATCCCATTTCATTCGGGCCATCCTGATCGGTGATGAAGGCTCTCGTGGCCAATGAATTGAAGAGGACCATTAATCACTCCTGTTGATGACGGAACGGCCCAGACATTCCTCGAGCAAGCAAAAAACATCAATTTACCAGGGGTGGCTGGTTAAAATTGGTTTTTATAGTCTAACTGAAAATATACATTACCTGTCTATAGCATTTCCTTCCAAAAGAAAACAATTGGCTTCCCTGTCAGTCTCGAAGCTTCCCATCTGCACATGTGCAAGTGCAGGTCTCCTACAAAAGCATCAGCCTTGGACCTGGCTTCATCTTTCTTCCTCTGGTATATACCATGGTGACGCAGAGGGAAGGCGGGCGGGTAAAGGTAATGTATATGTTCAGTTAGGCAATAAAAACCAATTTTAACCAGTCACTCCTGGTAAACTGATGCTTTTATATGCCAACGAAAATATCCATTGCCAGTCTTTTATAGCATTATATCAGACCTCGTCACGTTATGGCGGTGCGACAATCCGAACAGATAACCGTGCTATAAGCTGGCTCCTCCAGAATCAACAGATTTAGTGAACCTTAAGCGTGACTTTGGACGAGGCGAAGAGAGCCACCGTCGAAGCATCGTTGGACCGTTCGAATGTTGTCGCTGGGCCATGAATGACGACAGCCAACGAAGGACAGCAGGTAGCGAAGGACGACAGTCCCGAGAGCTGCAAATGACAGTCAGCGAAGGGCGACAGTCTAGGAGCTACAAATGGCAGTCAGCAAATGGCGACAGTCCAGAAGACCTGCAACATCCGAAGCAAAGGACGACAAATTTCTGCGTCTTGACGAGTACGACAATAGCGTGAAGCTTGAGAGCGCTGGTGGCTGAGTGGTACAGAGACCCTCGATGTTGAGACAGCTGATTTTGCCTGTCTGGCAGTTGCAGAGGGCGGTCGACGACGAGATTGTGGAGCAGAGGAAACCAGGGAGCCGCAGGCCAGTTGGGTGCGATCAGGAGGAAGAGGCCTGTAGTCGACTGTATCTTGCGCAATGATTGGGGTAGGAGCCTGAATGGAACGGGTGAAACAGATAGCCGAAAAGATTCTCCCAGGAAGTTGACAGTGCATACACTACTCAGGAGTGATTGTCGGAGATCGGACTGATGTAGAGGGTAAGTCTGGCATTGTGCTTCGTGGTGAACAGGTCGATTGATTGTGCACCCCAAACGCTGATAAGAGTACTGCAAACTGACATGGCGAGGCTCCATTCCACTGAATGAGATTTGTTGTGCGTGGAGAGAGTCTGCGATAGCATTCCGATTTCCGGGAACGTGCAGTAAAAGGAGCGTTGTATTTGAGCGAATGCAGAGACGGATGATCTTAAGAGGTTAGCTAATGAAGGGTCCGGGACCGCATCCCCCCTCCCATTCACACGTGGCCACCTCCGGTGGTGTGGTCAATCTGGACCTGCAGTCTTGCCGGCAGTGGAGTCCTGAACAGACAACCGCCTTTAATTCCAGGGCGTTGATGTGATCCAATATGTTGGTCGCCCATCGGAGGCTTTCAGATTGCCGATTTGGTCGCCCCAACCTACGAGTGATGCATCGGTGAGCAGAGTAAGATCCTGCAGAGGTTCGTGGAGAGGTGTTGTTTGAGAAAACGTGAACGTCGGACCACCAGAGGAGAGCGTGCATTGGAATGGATTCAGTCCAACATGTACAGTGAATTGGGGGGGGGGGGGATCTTCCCCAGGTGTCGAGGCAGTAGATGTGGAAAGAAAGGGTCATCCATTTGCAGCCATACGATACAAGGTCTGCAACGGAAGCCAGATTCCCTATAGGGGTGTTGAGATCGAAGAGTCTGTACGAATCCCGTGAGAGAAATAGCTTGGAGGGGGGATGAATATCTGTAATCCGGTCAGGAGAAGGCATCAGGAAGAAGAAACTTTGGGTGGGAACGAAGTTGATGTCGAAGCCAAGGGAATGCAGAAGATCCAGGGAGCCGGGAAGATTGTGTAGAAGATGCGTTGGGTCCTAGATCCATTGTAACCAATCAGCGAGAAAAGCGTGGGTAAGAATGTGTTGCTTGTGGAGGTAAGTGAGAACACGTCGGAGTAGAATCGTGGAAACGCGAGGAGCCGCGTTTATGCCGAAAAGAAGAGTCCAAAATTAGAAAACGGTACCGTTGTATATAAACCGGAAGAGAGGAAGCATGGACTGGCGTAACGGGATATGAAGATACGCGTCTTTAAGATCTACTGAGACGGTCCAGTCTCCCTTGACGAGGAATTGACGAATGGAATCTTGTGTTTCCATTTGGAAGTGAGAGTTGTTCATCAAGGCGTTGACGGGTTTGAGATTGAAGATGAGACGATTGCCGCTAGACTTTTTGGGCGTTAGAACGATTGAACTGTAGAAGCTCGGTGGGGAAGGATTTGGACAACGATGATGGCTCTTTTCTGAAGTAGGCTGTCGATTTCTGCGGCTCGAAGGACTGAAGGGGTTGCGGTTAATTCCCATGGAGTTGGAGAGATGAGGTGACGCGTGCGGTGAAAGTTTGAAAGGAAATCTTCAGTGAGTGTTTGAAGGATCCAGGCGAAGAATTTTATCAGGGCACTGAATGTCGTGGTCCCCCGTTAGAACAGAGGACAGTACTTCTATCTTTCTTTGGGATGGTCATATTGGTTCCAAAATCTAATTTAACTTCTGCTGTGAGGAATTCAGACTGAGTGTAAGTTTCGAAGTACTTGTGGTGAGCAGTTCCATTGCCGGTAGACCGGAAAAACATAAAATACCAGGGTAGGGCCTGGGTGATTTTAGTTTTTGTTGCTAGACTAAAACTTACATTACCTAATTTTCCTTATGTACCAGTATCCTTCCTTGGAAGGCTCAATCCCTATCGATGAAAGTTGGCTTCCCTGCCGTACTCGTAGCTCCCTTCTGCCCATGCGCAGACGCCTCTATATAAAGCGCCCGAATCGAGCCTGCATCATCTTTTCTTCCTCTCAGATAACCATGGCGACCAAGAGGGAAGGCCGGGCGGGTAGAGGGTAATGTATGTTTTCGTCAAGCAAGAAAAACTAAAATCAACCAGGTCCTGCCCTGGTATTTTATGTTTTTATTGCCTACGAAAATATACATTACCTGATCTTCCTTAAGTAGGAGACCTTGTCAACATGGAGGCGGGACCAAGGTTAACGGTTACCCGTGCTACGGGCCCAAGGTTAACGGTTACCCGTGCTACGGGCCAGCGGCCCCAGGATCAACTGACCACGTGAACCGTAAATCATCCATTAACATAGCAGAAAAAACCCGCGGTCGCCGAGTCGCAGGTAACAGAGACAGCCTCATGCAGGGGGACCGTATGTCAGGTAGTCCAGAGGTGGGTGCGAATGCCGAGGACACCGTGAAGTATTATTCGGACAAATTCAGGTCTGTTATGTAGCAGCTCGGGAGACCGATGGTAAAGGCCTAAAGGTGTGATGGACAGAAGGTATGGTACTCTAGAAGAGGAAGAGGCATTGTTGCTGAGACCGAAGAGTGCAATGGACGTATTTACGTGTTCTTGGCGTGCGGAAGGACAACCAAACCAAGAAGATGGTTTAAATTTCTCAAGGAGGCAAGCAGGACCCGAAGGGTTCTAAAGTGTTGAATTTTCAAGAATAGACAGAAGATGTTGCGGGTGGTCAAGGCTGCAATGCACACAAGAAGAGGCAGAGGGACCATGCGACCGTGGAGGTGGCAGTATGTAGAAGGTAGACGATACCGAAGCATACTCCGAGCTGATATAAAAAATTTCCCTGAAGTGTCAGGAAAACTTTGTGGAGCTGGTAGGAGATGTTGTAGTCGGTCATGGACCGCAAGGAACATGAGACGAGATCACGTAAGAGATAATGCAGAGAGATCGTACAACCATGGAAGCAGCAGTACGTAGAAGGTAGATAATACCGAAACATGCCCCGAGCCAGCGGGAGAAGATTTACATGAAGCGTCAGGAAAATCGTGAGGAGACAGTGAGGAACTGGAACTGCAGTGACGGATAGGAGACTTCAAGGAGTTGTAGTTTGTGGTGCTAGGGAGAGTAGGGTCCCGGCTGCACTCAACGTAGATTCGCAACAGAACGGCAGCCGGCCGAAGAGGTATAGTCGTATGCAAGCTCTTTGAGAGACGATGGGCCCCTGTCCAGCAAGAAGAGCCTTGGAAACAGGAGGCAAGGTTGCAGGCGTTATGTTAGATTCGGCTTGGAGGAACCGCCGGTCGAAGCAACCGTGGGCGTGTTCTGGACGACCATACAGATGTTGAAGATAGTCATGGGATAGAGCCGAGCTGATAGATGTAAATAGGTGGTAGTGTGTGGACTTTTATTACATGCCTGAAGATGATAGTTGGCTAGGTTTCTCCATCAACAGCAAATTTACTATCGAAAATTTGCCAAGAATAGTTATATCGTTGTTGCCTGTCTGGAATATTGCGTATTTTCCTCCGTACGTAAGCAATGTCGTCTGCTACGTTCCAGAGTATGAATCTAGACGTTTTTAAATTAGTAGAAGTAAGTGTAGGGAGCGTGGTGCTCTGCTGCAGTGAGCTGGATGACCTAGTCCTGCAAGAGGTCGTGGTGGGGAGAGCCCCCCCCCCCCAGCTCTGTCCTATGACGGTCGGGGGACCGGAAGGGGGCAGGGAGACCGGAAATTTTGACCAGGCAGGGGAGGCTCGCAAATGCACGTTCAGCAAGCTTGAATGTTGAAACCGGTCGTCGTGGTCCTAATACGGGTCAAAGAGACATGGCAAAAGCAACTGCAGAAGTGGCCGACCTGAGGTTCGGTCCACGCACGGCACTGAATGTCGTGGTCCCCCTGACATCCAAGAAGTCGTTTCACCCGAAGGTGTAAGGATAAGTCAGGGCAGACTGACCCCCTCAAGACTGTGAAGAGAGGTCGGCAGAACCCGACCTATGATAAATAGTACACGCTGTTAGCGACAAAAAGTGCCAAAACATTTCAGTTCCGGTAACAAGCTGTGCATTGCACATGGAAGCTGTACACACATTGCACATTCCACATTCACCGGGAGACACTCCCGGAAGTGACAACGTAATCCGTGATGACGTCATCAAAATGGCCACCACACGATATACTAAATCTCTTATCTCCGGAACTAATTGATCAATCTTATATGCGACCTATTGTTCCAATTGCTTTCCAATCTTTTGAAAGTGGTGTCTTTTCTGTTTTGGAACCAATTTCCATTTTTTGTTTGGCAAGAGATTCTTTTCTTCGCTTACATTTATTGCCAGGAGAGAACTGCCCGTTACATTTAATACACGATCATTTAGTTTTTATAAAGTACGTGCACCAAAGTAACTTAATTCTTTCTGTGAGAGCATCGTCAGAAAATTACTGAAGAATTCACAGCAGCTATCAGAAACTGAATTATCGGAAAAGAAGCAGAAACCTTGAACACTGTAATAATTCTCTTGTAACAATCTGATTGGGTTAGATTTGTTCGTTCAGAGTGTATTCTGGCCTGCATCTGTACTGAACTTTACAAAATTCAGCATGTGATGCATTTTAAACTTTTTAAAAGTAGGAAAAGTAGGACATTTCTTAAAAAGTAGGACAAAAGGAGGACATTCACCAAAAAATTAGGAAAATTAGGAAAAGTAGGACAAGTGGAAGACCTGGATGTATCTTATCAGGCTCCCAATTTTGCAGCATTTGGTTTTAAACTGTAAGCATTTAGCTGAAACACGGATTCTTTTATTTTACTCATCAACAAAACAAACAAAGAAAAAATATTTAGCCAGCCAATACCCTCACATTCCGCGCGACCAAACATGGTTTGCACAGTAGCAATGGCAAACGACAAGCAACGAAATTGTAAGCAAGCTTGCGATGTTGAAGGCATTGTTAACAAGGTTCTCACGTCAGAATGTAGACATTTTACATAGCCCAGTAGTCATCTGGACTTTTATGATGTATATTCTGCTTTGCTTGAAATTTTGGGGCTAGGTAAGCTGCAGCCTTGTTGCATGAAACCAATACTTTGAAGATGAAATCCATCACTGAAATATTTTCGGATTTGCATCGCTCATTACCGTGTTGGTTAGGATTTACGCATAAATAAGGAAGTCCTTTCCGAAAGCCCAGTAACCCACGTAACCATGTCACCAGTCACTCGGCCAATCAATCATCAAAAGCTATTTTCCATAATTTTCCCACACTTTACAAGGAGCATTTTTTTCATTCTTCTACGCCTTATCTCACTGAAGTTTTTTCTTAACCCTATACCAACCGGATAGCCAATACGGCGTAGTCGGTGAAAAAACAGAGTCCAAATGCGCGCCCAAGCTATTTGAGGGGTCCCCGGGGACCCCGAGCATAGCGGGCAAGCACAGCCCAGTGGTTAGCGTCGTCGTCGTCTCCAAACCAACTGAATACCGGTACGAATCCCACGACTGACAAAGTAACATATGGGAGTTAAACAAAAAAATGAAATAGCAGGATTGTGAAAAAAGTGGCTGTTAAAGGGTTAATGCCTGCTGCATCCCTGAGCAAAACGGATTTATGCTCAGCCCAACCTATGTAAAGCTGTTTTTCTGTAGGATGCGGGCAAAAGTACGAAACGGTGACTTTTAGTTTTCTAGGGATACTGGACAGACACAAGTTGTGTGAAGACAAGTGCAAGAGGATGCTGGTAAATGTGGTCAATGCCTCGATCATTTTACAAGACTAATGAAAAAATAAATTAGAACCAAATCACGTGCATTTCAGTACAACAGCTGCAACCACCACCCCCCCCCTCCCCACCCCCCCTAAGAAAACTCTTAGGCCTTTCTGGGGTACCGCGTCAAAATCCAGGCACTTTCGCTCTTGAATCTACATTTATACTAATTTCACTACTACATTCGTTTCGCGCCAGGCACGCACTCACGATTCCCAGATTCCACACTACTAAATTTGTCTCAGACCAGCGTGCGCCGGCCACTTCTTATGATGCTCTCCTATTCATTGTGGAATAAGGACTGCACAAGTCACCCCTCCCGCTAAATGGAGTAAACATGCGCTCCACGAATTTTTGTGAAAACACCGGCAACGATGCAGTATTATACTTAACATAACCATAACCTAGCCTATATTGTATTATTTCCCACTGAAGAAATGAAACATTTGAAAATATTACCCGAGCGAGAGCATACATTTTTGTATTATTTACATCAGACCTTAAGTCAACCAAACACTACGACCTTATTGTAGCGTGAGCTTTCTGCCGTCTAGCAGTGGTGAACAGGTGTTTCACATCTATTAAGATTTGGGCATACAAGGTGTTTGTTCGACCATTGCTGGAGTTTGCCAGCCAGGTGTGGTCCCCGTCTCTTTTGGGAAATATTGACAAGGTAGAACGAGTTCAACGCAAATTTACAAAGAGCTTACTTAACTTTAAAAAAACCTATCCTATGCAAAAAGGTTGGAAAAACTAAACTTGAGTCCCTTGAACTACGCAAGCTAAAGTAGACCTAGATTTGACGTTTAAAATCATTTGGAGTTTTTTTAATGTTGATCTTCCCTTCTTCGACCTTGCTCCGTGCCTGATTACACGCGGACATTCATTTAAACTGGCAGTACAATCGGCTAATTGCGACTACAGAAAACATTTCTTTTCGCTTTGAGTTACATTTGTATGGATTTCTCTTCCTGACGAAGCGGTTAGGGCTGGTTTCCCAGCACATTTCAGGTCCATCCTTGGTAAGTTAAGTCTACAGGCTTTTTTGAAACAACCAGAATTTTTAAAAAAGAGGAAAAAGAATGAATAAAGAAAAACTTTTAAGGGTCCAGTCTAAGTGGCTTGCCCTTCTGGGAACCCTGCCACTAATGTGGCAAAACTTTTATTTATTATTTATTACTCAAATTATGCATAAAAACCAAACTGGCACAACAGTCAACTTCAGTGTTATACATTTATTCATGAAAATCATTTCATGAACACTTTTGCCATCACCTGGGTGGCTTGATGACGTTTCTGATGACTTTTCTGTGACAAGTGCTAGCATTTAGCAGTTTTGGTGAAGTCTGCAGAACATCTAAACGACCTAATTGACTGTTCGGTTAGCCTTTGCTAAACAAAACAGGAAACAATCTTACTGTAATAACAAAGTGACAAAATTCTGTCAGTCTCGTACAAAAAAAGAACATCAATAATGAAAGTCACATTTTATTTTTTTTTTAATTACGTGCCGAACCAAAACATATTTATTCTGACGTAAACCAAACAAGTTAATCTATAATTCTACAACCCTATTTTGTTTTTAAATTTTGTATCGACCGACAAGTTCTAGTTGGTTCAACTGCATTGTAGGACGTACATTATTTACATGCAGGGCCCCCATAATGGGGGGGGGGTTCAGCTGGAGCCGCCTCAGCCGGGTTCGGTCACTCAAGAGGCCCACACGAAACCTTTTTCCTCCAATTACGAGTTGTGATGACTACGAATGGAGCAGGCACACTGCAGTGCAAACCTCTTAGCATGTTAGGCAGGGAAAGCATTCAAATGTAAGCAGCCAGGATTAATGAATGAACCAACTCGTAAAACACAATTGTCGCAAACGAATATTATAACGTAGCGAGTCAGGAATCGAACATACCTGCTAGGCTTTTCTTAACTCTTTACTTCGGATTTGGGAAGCTAACCTATGGTGGGGCCTCAGCCTCGCTTAATTTACCTCCCCCTCAGACGTACACTCACTCTCTCGTGCAGACGAATTCACCTTGCCTGCATTGGTGAAATAAGGTATCACGAGTGGCAGCCTAGCCAGGTAGAGGGCTGCGTCACTGGGACGACCTGCTATCGTCACAACTCACAAGCATAATTTTTTCCCGAATTAAGTTAAGGGAGGCTCACCGTAGTAGTTAGTTCCAAAACCCAAAATTTGATGTGGGGGCCCTGCTTACACGGCAATGTGTTATCATTCTGCATTGTTCTGCTACTTTTCAGTTGAATAAATAAATCCCTGGTGCGACTTACACCTTTAACAGAAGGTGGTTTGTGTTTAACCAACAAAAACGGTATTTTGCCGGCCCCACCAGATAGGGCCGGCTGAAAATTGGTTCTATTGTTTAAACAAAAATATACATTACCTGTGAATTTTTGGATTCCTTGCAGGATGCTTTTTCCCCCCCTAGAGGCCAGCAGCACAACCCCCACTGCGCACACGCGTGTGCATTTGCTCCTATTTGGGTAACAAACTTCGGAGTTGTCAACCATTTCCTCACAATCTGTCAGGTGGTGACTCGGGGACTCAAAAGGGGAGTAGGGCAGGTACTAGTTTTGAGCACTGTACCAAAAATGCAATGGTACCAAATATTGTGCATTGTTAAAATACCAGTATTGTTTTAGTATAAAAAAAAGGCACTAAAATTATAACAATAGTTCATTTAGTCTTTCTGTTGCAGGGCTCAAAGCATTGCAACTATCAGTTAAAGATCAACAATGGTAAAATTGGAATTCTAAACAATGCACAAAAATGGAGCAAACTTTGGTTCTAACTATCTGCAAAATGCTAACCTTCAGTATGTGCTAAAATCGTCTCGATTTGCTTTTCTTACCCGAATTTCTTAAAACCCCTAATTGTTTTAAACCAGCAATGCAATGAGGTCAGCGTTTCTGCTGCCAGGGGCGTTGGCATCGCAGCCTTTAATAAGCCAACGTCAGCCATTGTAAAATCATTTCGTTTTCGGGTACTTGTACCAGTCGAATGCATGGGAACATGTGTCCTGCTTTTCTCGTGGTTCGCCACGGCTTCTCCCCGATGTAAAGAATGGACACCGGGAAGCTTTCTGTGCTGTTGGAGTCCGGGGTCTTCCCGTCCTTTACTTGTCAGCAAGAATTATAGGTTAAATTCTTGTCAGGAAACACCCCTTGTGAACATCCCGCGTGTTGGAAGTGTAGACCGTGTAATTTCACTGAATCAGCATTAAGTATTTTCTATGTACAGGTAATGTATACTTTCGGTTTTTTTTTATGGGGGGGGGCAAATACAGTTTCTATGGGCCGCTCGAACATATCTATTACCTGTGAATTTTTTTATTTAACTAAAGACCTTGTCAAAACAGTTGGCGGGCACAGCCTGACAGGTTCCCCACGGTCTTGAGTTGTGCGAGCAAAACGTTTGAGTCAGTGAAGTCCAAAAGTTCAGTGTCAGAATTGGCAGTCAGAACTATTATCCAAGCCGAAGCAAGCCGACACAGATTTGAGTGGATTGGAAGAAACTGCGCACAAAACAGCCTGTGAAGGTGATGACGGAGTTGATGTCGATGGAGATGGAAAATCTTGCACAGTGGACGGAAACGGAATCAGCGTTAGCAAAACCGGAGGTGAGGCCACAGATTAGGCAGAGCGCGAAGGGCAGTGGTTCAGTCGTTACCAGGCTGAGCTTACCTTGTAAATAACGGATGCCGTGGACGTTCTTTTCAGCCAAGTAGACGAAAATGACGAGGATGCAACCAGAGAGCTCAATTTTCTTGACCGTGCCTGATGAACATTGTTGGAATACAATCGAAAATTTGCAAGATACAGACAGTATCCTCTTTTTGAAAGTGAGCGTAATGAGTAATTTCAGAGTTCGAGGTGATTCTGGAGCGTTTCAAAGTAATTCAAGTAAGCCTAACGGTTTATTTTGTAAAGGTTTGTGTGAAGGACATATAACAGCCTCAGGGGTAACTGGCAGAGAACATCAGTGCAAAGGATCAGCCATCTTGGATCTTACCACAATGACGAAGGCATGACCGAGGAGGGCATTGGGCGAACGATAGCAGGATGAAGGGACAATCAACTTGGTGCTCAGTCAAGAGATATATCAGGTGACAGGCATATGTACCAAAGAAGCCGAAGGAGAGTGAAAAAGCAAAGAATGAAGGCCGGGAAAAGAAGACCATCGGTCCAAAACGACGAGGGTGCGAAGGGACACCGGAACTTGGTGAGAACTGAAAAAGAAAACGAAGGCGTGATGCTTAAGCTCACGCTAGAGGAAAAAGGATGGCAAACTCTGATGTTTGTTCCCCAACTAGGAAGAACTGCACATGCGCGTGCGCAGTGGGGTTACACAACTGGCCGACGCTAATCATCACTAATCCTCTAGGGAAAGAAAGCATCCTGGAAGGAATGCAAAAATTCACAGTCAATGATATTTTCGAAAGGCACATAGAAACACACGTCGAGGCTTTATCTACCTACGCAGCAAGTGACAAATATTTTGGGATGGTGACTCATTACAAAATAATGTTTGTTGAATTTAAACTTGTGATGTGGTGCAGTTAACCATTTCGCAAGATAGAAAAACGTTCATAAATTTTTATATAAACAGTTCTGTTACAGCATTAACTATGACTAATTTAGACACACGCCAGTGTGTCGCACCAAGTTAGGAAACAAACATCAGGTCAACTCATTGTCGAGGAGGGAACCATTGTAGTGCGACACCAGATGACCCACGGGGCACAGAAATCTTTACCGCCGTGTTTGCATAAGGGTCCCATAGAAGATCCGTCCGGCTGGGCAACACCATCGGTGCAGACCCAAGCAGCGAATGTAGCAGAACGAACCAGGACGACATCTCTCATGCCGGTGTCACGATCACCGCCCACCGGACTCGAGTCTTCCATTAGCTTGCATACACACTTATCCAATAGAGGGAACGGGGGAAATAAATATGATCGCATCCCGTCCCATGACACACTGAAGGCGTCTACCACCTCCGCACCGAGGCACCTGCCCCACGACCGAACTGTTGCAGCAGTGCCGTTGCTGGGAAACAATTAGATGTCTGGCACCCAAAATCGGGCGCAGAAGCCTGCGAACACCTCTGGTGACAGTTGAAAGTCAAATCCATATCTGAACTGATGGAACAGCCCGACTGCCATCACATTGCCTAAGCCTGGAACAAATACTGCCCCCAGAACACAGCCCTTACGCTCCTGCCAGTCCCAGAGCCATCATCGCACGAGATCCGTGACAGCCGCAGACCTTGTTTCACCCCGTTTATTGATGTACGCCACTGCCATCATACTGTCGGATAACACCCGGACGTGTTTGCCCTGCAGCTACTACTGGAACGACTGAACTGTGTACAGTACGGCCAACATTTCTCGTTCGTTGATGTGCAAGTCCGCTTCTGCGGCCTTCCAGCAGCCCTAGGCCTCCTGGCTCCCAAGCGAAGCACCCCATCCGACTTATCCGTGGATAGTACCACCGCCGGTGCCCATGTGGGCCACTCACTCGGCACCGGAGCACTCAACACCTGCAACCACCAGACCAAATCGCTTCTCAAGCTGCACAAGAACCTTCAAATCGATTCCAGCCCCTGGAGCCCCCACGCCAAGTATGCCTGTAGCCACCGCATGAGCAGACAGGCCTCGGGCACTGCACAAACCATGCTTTCACAAAGGCCCAGGAGACGCCACAGCACCAGAAAAATCGGGGACGGAAAGCCCACAGCACCGCCGTACACCATTTCAATAACACTATCTCCTACCATCGGTAGACTCCTGTCGTCCGCATCTGCATCCGGCGGTCCAGGCCACACCACTGTCACCAACAGCGATCCACACAAACCCAAGTATGCACCACAACGAATTGTGTTCTAAGGCCCACTTCGATGGGGCTATGGCCGCCCTCTCCGCGGCCCGAGCGGACAACAGACCCGCTTTCCACTCGGCCTTCCGAATTGTCGACATCGTACACCCTCCATTCACTAACAAGCCTATCACACTCGCCACTCCACAAGCCTATTTCCCTGCTTGGCACTCAGCCGGCAACTAGTGTATGCCTTACTTTTCTGCCAAGTGGTATTTATTACTATTATACAAGTGGTTTCGCCTCAGAACTGAAGTCGCGGAATCATCGCTCTCATTACCAAAGTGTCGGCACTAGTAGGCTTATCACTGTCCGTATGACCACTGGCTTTTAAGATATATAACAAATTCAACGTTATTTTTCCACCATTCAATCACTAATCGCACACAGCAATCGTCCCCCGAGTCGACTATATTCGCTACTCATCATGTCGGCCGACGCAGTCCACACGAGCCGCCGTAGGCGACCGTTAGTTTCAATCTGGGCATCGCTTTCCCGCCTTTTTCAAAACCATTCAGTAACTCAGTACGCATCCGTGACGTTATCGTCCACCAGCCTGTTCCATCCGAAGTTGTCGTTATTCGTTGTCCATCGCAGAAACCACGTCGTCGTCGATTATCACACAACCATCCGCGCCAGTGGCAAGAAAAGAGTGGTGTATAAGAGACAGAGCAGGGCGAAGGGGAAGTAGGAGCGGAAGTGACGTAAATTTTGCATGCATTCCCAAATACCGTAGGGCAGGGAAGGATTACAATGAGCAACAGTGGGGAGGATGCTATGAATGAGAACTCGAACATTGCTACTGAAAGTAGAAATGTTCAAGTTTAGGGATCAGACGATATGACTTTTTACCGATACGATCCGATACCGATGAAGGGTAAACCGATCCGATCCGATCTCGCCGATGTCGATACCGATTATAAAAAATTACACCACTAAAAATTTAATTTCCATACAAATGCAACTTCAGTTTCTGATTTTGCATGGGTTCCAGTCTCCTAAGATTATACAAAATGTTCTGTGCAGCAATAACAGTATTTTTTCTCTTATTCCTACTTATGGCTTCAGTACAATCATCTCAGATTTTAAGTAGGTCGTCGTAAAACTTAAGAGCGTCAGAACAAATGAAATGAAATGGTAGATTTTCACATTCCCACTTTTCATTTTTTCACATTTTTCACTTACCCTCTTTTCATTTTTCCACATTTTTCACTACCTGCTTTTCATTATTGTATCACTATTGCTTCGTTTTCATATATCACACCAGTTCCACAATTCTTTAACAAAAATGTTTCTTTTGCCAAAAACTATTGTAATTTGTCTGTAATTTCACTCCAAAGAGCGAAAGCAAATTCAGAGCGACCCGCCCATAAATCAACCATTTTATTTTCTTGTGTTGCAACCAGAGACATGTATACGTAATTTCGGAACAGAATTAGGGCGGATAATATGATTGTTTTTACTTCGTTTGTGTATTTTGCCTATTTTTTCACAAAGGCAGTATCCCTACTCCTTTGAAGGGCCAAAACATTCGGAACTTGGCGGTCTCTTTTATTAGTTTTGGTTTTTGATAAGATTACTTCATTAGAAAACAAAAACAAACTAGTTTGATGTTTAAGCAAAGGGGGAAAAAAATAAACTGAAGTCGAAACAAAAGAACACGACTAAGCTTTCCTGTAAAGCACCAGATATCACAATGAGCTTATAGTGTTTAGTCCACATGAAACCTGACTGCTTTGTTCAACCAATAGACGCATTAGGAGCGGTCCGATACAAACATTTGTTTATCCCAATAATGTTTTAAAAACCATCGTGGTAATCGTTACTATCTTGAACAAATTTTGAGGCTGGAAACAATATCAATAACGCAGTAAAAACAGGCGACTGTCGGCCTGTACGAACCCATCCTAACGATAGTGGTTTTATTAACGCTCATATTGTGTTGTTACTAGATAGGTTAGCGATGAGAAACCCCACCGAGTGAAATATGGCATGTAAATATAAACTCTACAATAGAATTAACGAAAGAATAACGATGTGTCATTTTTTTCTTGCGACCTTCGTACTAAATCCATCAACACCTTTGTATGGAATCGAAAAAGGATTTGACAACAAAAAAGGGGGGAGCATTAAACACAACTGTCGATTGCCCAATCTTTCAGTGGGGCAAACCCGAGATGCTTACAAAATGGCGATTGGTTGTTCAGCGCTTTCCAAAGGTAGGCTATATAAAGTGTCCGGAATAGCAAAAAAATATTTCATTCCAAGCAAATTGATTAAATCCGTAACAAACTGCAACAATTTTGAAGGAAGTAGCTGCAAAGTAAAAAACTTGTCGAAACTTCAACAACTGTTTAAACACACCAGACTTTTAAATAAAGTGAACTGCACATACCTCTTCTGCAATACCAGCATTGCCGATAGTCGTGAGCAAATACGGGACTTTGGTTCCAGCTGGGATACTTTCATAAGTAGTCTGCAATAATAAAATATAATAAGGCACTTATTTAGAAAATCAAAACCCAAGACCCTTAAAAAACAATTAAGTTGGTTTGCAGTCCCAGCCGCAGCAAATTTTTGACGAGAGACAAGGCCACAAACATATCAGTTTACAGACAAACAATGATCCTTTTGATGTCAAAAAAGTTTTTATATCTTCATGTTCTTAGTGAGGCTTGAAAATATTAAATTGCTATTTTTTTGAAGAGACAATAACGCTTACGCCAACTTGACATTTCAGATTGCTTCTGTACTGCAAATTTTTGGCAGGATTCACTATAGTTTTTCAACTAAGTCTTCCGCATTCATCAGGCACTGGTTGATTAGCACACTAACGTAACATCACTAATATTTGAAAAACGTGTAGTGCGGCCAACTGCCAGTTACGTTGACAGTGGCTCCCTCTCTTCTCCTTCTTTAGGTGGTGCTGGAGGGAGGTAGGCTTTCCACATGTAAGAGAATTGTTATTGTCTCTTCAAAAATTCGTACGTCAAGCCAAGTCAAATGAGCCTGTCGGCATTCAGAATTCTCAAGAGATCGTAAATTGCCATTCTTGTCATTAAATAATTTTATGGACCGTGGTAAGCAGAATTAACGGTTTAAAAAATAATTCCCCAAGTATAAAGACAGGGAATTATTTTTTTTTTATCCCATAAGGCCAAAACATAAATACCGTTAATTGCCAAATAAACGCCCATGACCTTTTAAATAAAACTAATTCAATTTTTAAAAAAACGGACGGGGTGGCACAACCAAGTTATGATTCATTTTTCGAAGTTCTGTTCAAGAGAGTATTTAATACTAACTCCATAACGAAAATTCAGTATTCATGTGATGATTCACTCTGGGTTCGGTCTAGCATTAAAGCAATGCATTTACATGAATTTAAGTTCATGAATTTAAGTTCATGAATTTAAGTTTATTAGTTTGCGTTATGTATGAAGCTTTTAGTTAATTGGACGGTGTTATGCAACAAGGAACCAACCCACACTTTTCTCATTTTCTGTAAAATGAGTTTAAAAACAAGTTACATTAATAAATTCCCAGCAATCTGTCTGTTATTTTTAAAACCTTGTATCATAAAATACAGTTTCTGCGTATCTAGAAACAAAACATTGTCACAAATATTTTTTAAATTTCTACCGTTAATGATAAAAAATGTGGCTTGGTTCCTTGTTGCAAAAATCAAACTTTGAGGTCACGAATTGACCAACAAAGAACCAGACGTAGAAAAAACATTTGTTTATTAATGATGGTTGCATTAACTATCCGAAACCAATAACCAAGAGAATCTTATTCAAATGGATCATCTTCTAGCCCAATCTGGATTCCCATGACTCCTACAATTTCATCAACAATGTCGGAATACGCTGTCAAGCCATTGTAAAAGCTATTTGCATATGTATTGTTCGGAAGAAATCTATGCTCTGAAACCAAAATCTTAAGTGTTTTTTCTTTAAGAACGGATGAGAGTCTAGAATTTTTTTCCTAATCAAGGTGATTTTGGTTTTGCAGTTCTTACCGCCGTAAGAATCAGATCAAAAGATTAAGGTTTTTACGTACATGATTTTCTGCATATTTTTTTAAATCAAGAGCTTCTTGGGCACCCATGCCGGCAGTGCCCTCAACCCAAAAGTAACAAACACCCTTTTGTGTTTCCCTTTAGTACACCACTGTTACACACCTACAGCTGGTATTTATAGAATACTATGCTCCTGTGTAACGTAAGGAGTGGTAATATTTTTTTTGTAGATCGAATGTAAGAGTTTCTACGATCTCACATTCTGCAGCAGTTTTCATATTACTGTATTTTTTAGTAGTTTCTGAGCTGCTTCTGACAAGTTAAGCTGCACTTTATGCCCATTTTCTAACTTAGTTTTTCATTGGATCAGATAGCAGATCGTCCTTAACAGCTTGCCACCACAAACATTACGACCTTTTAGTAATGTCTTGAATTTTTAAATTAATTCCGAATAAAAAGACAGTTTTGTTGGTGGTAACAAGAATTTATAGGTGGATATCTATAAATTCTTGGTGGAAAGAATAACACAGTTTACTGTGTTTTGTTCTTTATACAGTTCGTGTATTTTCTTAAGCGTTAGGCTACTGGCCCAACATTTACCATCACTATCTTTCCTACAATAATATATTTAGGAAATGTATTGATATTAGTGACTATTATTTTTATGGTTTTAGGATTAAATGGAGCCCGTGCAGCAAGGCTGTAGGCCTCAGAACGATAACTTGCCACCACGTGCTTACTTGACACCATTCTTGACTTGGTTCTGTAATTACGCAATTTCGTGGAGAGTCACATAGAATTTCGCAATAGGGAACCAAACCACAAACTTGTGTGGCTTGGTTCTGTATTGCAAAATTCTGTGGCTTGGATCTGTGTTGCAAAATCTGAAGTCACCACTTTTGAGATGTTAGTTGGTTCCAACCCCGCCAGATGGCAGCACGTCTTAGATGGGGGTTGGATATTTTTTGCTTAATTCAAGTGATAGTTTTGGCGTTAGAAACTAGTGCTCACTGCGATTTTATGGAAATGTGGGTTGGTTACTTGTTGCATAACACCGTCCAATTTTGGTGAAGAAAAACCACGATTTAAGGGAATAAAACATTTAGATATCCTG
>JAHWFP010035231.1:0-22615 GCA_023313725.1 Lithobius niger | reverse complement strand
CAGGAGATTAACTACTTTCATGTTCCGGAACATTCAACACCTTTACATACAAACTATTGCCCAAGACTCGAACCAGCAACATGACCTACCCGGAGCTTTACACCCCACGCATTTACCGACTGAGCTGACATCACGTGAAAACTCAAGTTTTTGTACATTTTTGTTCTAACGTGGATGTATTTTGCGGTAGCCTACAAAATTTGAGAAATTACTGGGATGAAGAAGTTGGCGAACCCCCGAGCCTAAAGGGGCCCCAAGACTAGCGAGATGAAAAAAAAATAAGGTCTTTATTAGGGACAAAACTGAGGACATACTCTGAAGGTCTCATGAACGAAGATAGAGTACCGAATTAACAATAATGGGAATGTGTGGGTGTGTTTGGTGGGATGGGGGGGGGGGGGGAGTTGTACACGGACTGAGTCAGGAGACACCGACAGTGAGCTTACTACATCACTGGCCATACTAGAAATAAACACGGGAGAATTCGGCAGCCGATCTCTTCCCGAATTACAGATTTGCTTTGAGGGTTGCAGATGGGATTTCTGTCACATGAGCCAACCATCTCTAATCATCAGACACCCTGTCTCGTTGAAACGAGAAATCGTTAGGCCTACTTGATTCAGCTAATCATTCGTTAGGCAAATGCGTTATTGAAATGGAGGGAAATAGTTGGGCGGACGCGTGAGCGGACAGACAAAAATAAGCAACATCGGGAAAATGGTAAAACTTGGTTTCGTTGCATAAAACCGTCTGTGTAATGACTATCAATCAATTCTTCCTTTTCCGTTTAGTAATTTAAAAGTATGGCCAGAACTTCAAACATATTAGTGGAAATTACCGCTTGGACGAAACTGTGGTTGTATCCCATTTCCACCAAATTTTATTTCAACCTGTATTTGCCACGCGTTACCTGCAATGTTTCAACTGACAATCTTTTTTTTTAAAGAAATTAATTTCTTTGAGCCTTAAGTCAACCGAAGCAATTTCATGCTTGTATGGCTAACCGACTCAATTTTGAACATTACCAGACTTTTGAGAAGAAGAAGCAGCTGGTAAAGGGAGGGGCAAACCCGGGGATTTGAACCGGGAAACCTTCGAACATCATAGGGGCCGAAAGATTGTCCAGAATTGGCCAGAATAAGTTCTCATAGCTGCTGAAGGAGCATGGTACTACCCTCACTCTACCCTGGCCGGCTTTGCCAAAGTCACCTTTCCAGGGGTTCGACCAGATCCGTAAACTTCCAGCAACCAGACTGGGAACTCTCACCTCTCAGCCACGATGACCGCTGCTGAGCTACAAAGCTACAAAGCTACAAATGATCCAACTTGATGGTACGACCTTTTGCCCGTTGCAATTACCTGGATACACTTTTTCGACGTTAATTATAGCTGAAAAATTACGTCCTTTCATAAAAGAGAACAAATGGAGGAAGGATGTCGGGGAGTCTGGCTGTGCGCCAAATCGGTTTCACTGTTTGTTTTATATCGCTTTTTTTTTATTTACAATGAACGGAAAAGTTTCAACATCCGGGGCATTTAAAGTGTGACAGTATTTACGGTTCTGTCCCAGCGATTGTCGATTTGCGCACCCTACTTCTCAAATTTTGTACCGCAACATACATCCACGTTAGAAAAAAATGTATAAAAACTTGGGTTTTCATGTGATGTCAGCTCAGTCGGTAAATGCGTGTGGTGTAAAGATCCGGGTAGGTCATGTTGCTGGTTCGAGTCTTGTGGGGGGTGGGGTGGGGGAATGAGGCTTAATGGCGCGTCGAGTCTTGGGCAACAGTTTTTATTTTAATTTATTAGAATGACTAGAAAATTAGGAAGTGTTAATGCACCGACTCGCATTTTTCCGGGTTGCTTTTCGCCTTTAATAGAGCTTATTGTGGCTTTTGAGTTGTCTGTACCTGGTAAGCATGGCAACAATGCGGACGGAGATACTGTCCTCGTGGCTTGAAAACACGAAATATGAGGGAAGTAGCATGTCATCATTGATTTGTAACAACCGAACACTTCATATTGCGGCACAAAATGTTGGACGGATTTCTGAATGCTATCATTCTATGGTCGATCTGTCCCCTTTCTGGATCTTGGATTTGGGTGGACCAAATTTCCAAATTTTTCGACTGCAAATAGACCTTGACCAGTCGAGGGTAGATTCCAAGTTTGATTTACAAATGTTCACTTTTGACGGTGTTACGTGCTCTCAAAATTGAGAATTTATCACAGACACCCTAGGCTGACCCTTACTAATACTGGCTATTAAGAGCTAATTACCTAAATTATTTAACCCTAATTATTAGATAACTAGGGGATTTTTAGCAGGCTGACGTGTGCAATTCTGGTTCTGAGGGGACTAACTAATTCTGACTGCTTCACAGCATTGCAGTGAGGCCAAGTGAGCGCATTCATAGAATACGTATTATCAGGAAAAAATGAACATTGTGTTTGTGTGAAAAGAATGACGACCCCTCGCCCCCGGAGGAGGCTCGATTCATCGGATCCTGGCATTACTGGTATTACTAACATCCCTGTATTCAAGGAAACGTTACGGGTTGTCACAGGACTTCGCCGAATGCCATAAATGGTTGGCATTTTTACGTAAATTTTTTCCAGTATAACCATGCAGAAATTGAATAGTAAGTTACAAAGCTACACAATGCCTTCTCGAGGTGGCTCTTCCTTCACCAGTATTAGTCGGTGTTAGTTGGAATTGGGGCCAACCTAATTTTCCTTTAAGAAGTTGTAAGTTTACTTATTTCCTACGCTCTCTCCAGTGTACAGGTAAGCTGCATGTGAATGTTATTTTTTTTTTAACAATGTCATCGTAAAGGTGACAATATTTACTGATGCGTCTGAAAATCCAGCGGCCTTTACCAGTCTAACTGATGTAAGGGCACGTTTATGCAACCACTCGCTTTTGCATTCTCGCAGCTAGAAGCTAGAAATCACCTCAAATTCCAACATGGCGGCGGTTTTATGTCTGCCGCCTCGCAACGAAAACAGCAAATAACGTGAATTCAGAAGCGTTTGGGAATATTGTTTCGTTATGAGGAATTCTTTATATTATTGGCACGGATTATAAGACCGCAAGTATTTACTCAAACGATGTCGGATTTAGCTAATCCATTTGGCGTTGTTGCCATGGCAATGTCACCTTTCGCGATTGAGTTCTAGCTTCGAGAATGCAAAGGCGAGACGCTGCATAACGCGCCCTAATGCAAAAGAACAGAAGGGTAAAATGTATATTACGTATTTCATCAGTTCGACCTTGTGCTATTCGTGTAGCTTTTGCTCATTTTTCGAACTTTTTGCTAAATAATACCTCATTCTATTATTCAGCAAAATTCGTAACATTTAATTTCCAGACAGCGCATAAACAAATGAAGAAATAAGATGTTTCAGTTGAAAATTCAGAACCGTTTTCAAGTGGCGTAAAAAAGGGTAAATCACATCCTAAACAAAAGTAAGGTTAAGTCCTTCACCTTATTTTGACCCAGATGTGATTTTTATCGTTTTTATTTTTACGTACTTGAAAATGGTTCTGAATTTCAAAACGAGGCGTAGTATTCTTTAAGTCGTTTGGGCGCTACCTGGCAAATTGCAAATTCTGATTTAAGTGCTTTACTTATTTAGCAAACCGTATCAAACAGTATGAAATTTAAAATTTTCCCCAAATGCAGACGAAAATATCAAGTTCAGCTAAGGAGTTGACTTCAAATTTTAAGTTCGTTTTTTAACGTAGAATTGGTTTCAAAACAAGAGTGAAATTTCTATACAATCAGTTGCAACAACGACACCAAAAGTTAATCCCACAGGAAGTCGTTGTTGCTCGTGCAACACATGCATACAAATGTAAATTTAATCACTGGAACTCGCGCTGAACGTCTTTACTGTTAAGTTATCTCACGTTCTTAGTCATTATTTGTACCACTATACGTTGTCCAGGGCGAAGTGAGAAGCCTTAGGGCACGTTTACGCAACGGCTCGCATCTGCATTCTCGCAAATAGAATTTAGGGCACGTTTACGCAACCACTCGCTTTTGCATTCTCGCAGCTAGAAGCTAGAAATCACCTCAAATTCCAACATGGCGGCGGTTTTATGTCTGCTGCCTCGCAACGAAAACAGTAAATAACGTGAGTTCAGAAGCGTTTGGGAAAATTGTTCCGTCATGAGGAATTCTTTATATTATTGGCATGGATTATAAGACTGCGGCACGGATCAAACGATGTCGGATTTTGCTAATCCATTTAGCGTTGTTATCATGGCAATGTCACCTTTGCCATCGCGATTCAATTCTAGCTGCGAGAATGCAAAGGTGAGTTGTTGCATAAACGCGCCCTTAATCGTGATGGCAAATGAGTCGTTGTCATGGTAACAACGCTACCTGGATTAGCTAAATCGGACATCATTTGAGTACATCCTTGCAGTCCTGTAATCTGTGACAATAAAATAAGGATTCTTCCTGTCGAAACGATTTTCCCAGTCGTTTCTGAACTCACATTATTAACTGTTTTCGTTGCGAGCCATTAGAGCTAAAACCGACGCCATGCTGGAATTTCGGGTGATTTCTAGCTTCTAGCTGCGAGAATGCTAAGGCGAGTCGTTGCGTAAATGCACCCTTATATTCTTGCTATTCCAGTCGACTTCCGGAAATGGGTGAGGCTCTTACTTCGATGCTAAAACCATTCTCAGATAGTCCTGGAGAGCGTAGTGGTACAAAGAATGATTTCGAACGTAAGACAAGTTATCAGTGAAGACGTTCAGCGCTAGTTTCAGGATGGTGATAACAGCGTATAAGCGTAAAATTTAATAACGTTCAGTCCTGGCACGGATTGTTCTACGATATAACTTCCGGCTGGTTTCATCCCGTTCATTTAAATGTGTAGTATTCTGTACCCTTCCGCACGCAGTGGTGACAAATCCCTGTGGTAAAACCCTAGACGTGTAAATTTAAGCACAAAGGATTGGGATTTCGTTAAAGTAACTGGTTTTCAACAATTCCGTTTTACGAATTTAATCGGTATTATCCGTAATTCATTACGAATTAAGGAAAATAAGTATGTCAGCGTGTTTAAGCAACATTTTTATTGGAATTACCACGGAATTTAATGCTTTCTGCTGATGATGCTCTTCTTGATTTTTCAAAAAAGCCATGCTCAGAGGCTGTACCCTGAAAAGTAAAGGTAAAGAAATATACTTAATAAAGAATCATATGTCATGCTGTGGTTAATTAAGACACACACCCCACCAAAATTCAACAACAACATTAACGTCCGTCCTATCCAGATAAATACATATACGAGCATGGTGACCACTAGACACTCGTTCAATTCAGCAACACAACCTTTTCAGTCGAAATTTAATCACTGTAGCTTTCGACAGAAAAGCTTTAACAACGAACAACATATTTTGCTTACAACAATGAACACGGAGACGTGAAGAACAGCATGACAAAGATATAACGAATGAAAAATTGTAGCTTTTCCCACTGCTACGTAATGTAGTTCGGTGGATTTATCGTCAAAGACTACGACATACCTAAACCCGCTAATGAAAACCTACTAAAGTCAGAAAAAAGAGAACTGTAAAACTGGATTTTCTTCTTTTCATCTCGTAATTGGTAAGAAATAAATGAATCGTATCAATTTGAAGCAAGAAGATGTGATATCTTCCCAAAATAAATTTTGTTAAGAATTTATGCCAAGCTTTTCGGCCGTTTGAAGTCGTGATATTAAACGCCAAATTCCTTCGCCAAACTCACCAAGCTTATCCTACCGAATAACATTTCAAAAGTTACACGAAAACTTGAAAATTCCACGATAAGCATTTTTCATATTCTTTCATTTAATCTTCGAACAATTAATTAGTCGGTGGATTTAACTTGGCGAAAAATAGTTGACACCAGTGGTCTCGGTGTTGCTTCCTTTGCAAGTGTTTATATTGAATCACTCCACTAACATGAACACTTGAAAGCACTGTCAGATTTGTCCCCACCAAATGAAAGCTTTTTCATTACCGTAACAGCTTTGGCATTAGGAAGCGATTCGATTTTTTCTGAGCAAACACTTGCAAGTGCATTAAGAGATTGGTGCATGCCAACGAAAGATGGCGGACATTCTTACGGCCCCATAGTACTCTGCCATGCTGCCACTTTTTTTTAGGCAAATAATTCTGAAACAAATTGTGTATGACTAGGCAAACCAAGGTCGCTTGAATTTTATTACAAGCTCTGTTTAATGACCCAGTCTTTAACATGAAGGTTTCAGCAGTGGGAAGCATTCATTAGCTCCCCAAAGGGAGGGAAGGAAGAAAAACTTACAAGAAATAACATTCCTTAAATCGAATGAGTGCTCTCAACTTATAAGCATCCTAGGTTTGAGGCGTTTTTCAAAGCGCATTGCTAAAGCGTGCGTTAAACCGTAATGAATGTCTAGTATTTTACAAACTTTTGAACTATTGTAGCGACAACAAGTTCACGGATGAGATGCAGTTTAAGAAAGGAGTTTGACACTGTTTTCTTTGGATAGTTTTGCAAGACAAAAGAATGGCAGAGAATGATTAGTTGCAGGTAGTTGAAAGTTAAAACTCAAGCAAGGACGACCAATATGCTCCAGCAATACACCGGCGATACAGCAAGACTGCTTTGAAAAACTGCGTTCCTCTTCAAAGGAGCCTACAATTGGCCTCCAAAGAAGAAAAAATATCAGCAACCTAAAGCACAAATAGTGACAATACAAGCACCAGCTTTCTTCCTAACTTGCCTATGCAAACTGTCATTATTTCCCTTCCACGTCGATTGTCATTATTTGTGTCAAAGTATATAAATCGAAACTATTTTCTTTCATGTTTTTAGAATACTTAAAAAAAAACATGTCTTGTTACAATTTTGATAATTTTAAGTGTGATTTTAACTGTATTTTAATGCGGGAGTAAATTGGTAGTCCTTGCTTCTTTTTTTTTCACTCAAATAGCAGGGGTTTTATCAGATTTTAAATTTCTCTCCTCATTCCATCTCCCGCCTTCCTCCTACTCTAAAAAAACGAATGTATTATATCTCATAGTCTCAAAACATTTCTTTGAAGACGGATTACCAAAGTTGCATGTTGTACCAAAAAGTATATTAGCAGCTATATCTCTGATTATGAATACAAGATGGTTAACTTTCAGAAAAACGACCTGTCTTCTCTGCTACGCAACCACGACACTCCGGAGAAGCTGGCAGCATGACTGCTACATCAGCAGAAAATAGCAGCGAACACTGCTGGCCATGTAGTGAGTCAAGAATTTCAACTAGAATCCCTCAGGAGAAGGTCCCAGAGAACTAATGGCTCAGTCAACTTGACTGACTGCAACCAGGTGTCTAACCTGGACCTGACAGTGAGAAGAACCCATCACATGCAATGCCACGCAGTACAATTCTTCTGGTTTTTGTGAGGTACAGAAGCTGACTGGCCAAATCTGGTAATGCGAAAGGGATGTGAGGCTCCTTTTCCACTATCAGTTTTTCCCAGTTAGGTTGAAACCTGAAGAAAAGAAATTCTGTCCAGCTTTCTCAGGTTTCCATCAGGTCCAGCTACGTTGCAGAAATCGACCTTTAACACAACCTCTACAAAACTAATGAAAACCGGTCAGGAAAAAAGGCTAGTCTGAACGTGTGCACTGCCAACTGTACTCCACCACCACCTCATTCGGCATAGGGCGACCTGACGACCCAGTAAACCTATCTGTTGACTGAAATCGGGCTCCTCCTAAACCTAACAGTGCGTAGCACCTAACACAACTAATGCATTATTATTCTTCAGGTTACTTCAGGTTTGGAACCTGACTGGCCAAACCTACTAATGTGAAACGAGTCTCAGGCTCCCTGCGCACTATCTGGTTTGACCAGTCAGGTTCAGTGAAGTAGTCCTGAAAAATAATAACGAATTGCATGTGACGGGCTTTTCAGGTCGGGCGCCTGATTGCAGCTGGACAAGTAGACTGGGCCAACAGATTCCCTAATACCTTATGTAGTAGTAGTGGAGTGTGGCAGAAAATGTGCGTGTTCAGACAAGCCACTTTTAATTTACTACAGTTTCAGGTTCTTGTATGAAAAGGTTGTGTTTACGCCGAGTTCAAGCTTGACATCTGCGAAGTTGCCTGAGATGATAATATGATGAAACTGTGATGTACGTAGCCTGACAGATTTCCTTTTCAACATGAGCAGCCAAATCTGATTAGTGTGAAGGGCTGTTAGGTTAGAAATTTGAGTGAAGCCTATAAAACTGCCCCTTATTCAGTTTACACATGGATAAGTCTGCCGAAGCCTCTCGTGCTCAAAATGTTAGTTTTTTTAAGTGCTCTCTTCGAATAAATAAAGAAGCCTGAATTTTTTTAAATCTGGTTTACGTAATAGGCCGGTCTGGCTGCAAACGATGTTGCAGTAAAGAACATCTTGACCTAGCAAACTCGTCTTTAAAGCTATGTTTTCTATCAAAGCACCTACCCTCAGCTATGCAGATCACTGTTTTTTTTTTCAGCGACTGCACAATACAGTCATTATCTGCTAGAAAACAAAGACGAAATCGTTTTATGCTTAAGGCAAGGTTCAACTGATCCGTTACTGATCCGTTAGGTTTAACTGCAGTTAAAACAGCAAAGGAACACAAATAAACTTTTATGTAAGATGTCAGATACTGCGGTGTTGCTGTACTGTTTAGTCCACGTGAAACCTTACTGCTATATTCAAATGTTTTTATACTTTTACTTTTGCACACGATAGATCGGTTAATGATTGGTGCGTTCTACTTGGCCAAACGACATCGCTGGAAAATGTTTAAAAAGTAATCGTCTTAGTATCCTTAGCACAACTCTACTAATTCAAGGTTCGTGCTAGTCCTTGAAAACCTGGAAATGTCTTGGAAAGTAATAATAAAATCCATGCCTGGAAAAATGGTTGAAAAATCTTGACAAATGATTATGTATCATCAAAATACTAATATAATGTAATACACACACACACAAATACATTTGTTGCCATATATAACAGGTCTAACAAGGATCACCAGTTTCACTTACTGTCAGCTTCTAAGAATAATCAACACTTTTTAAAATCAATTGATTTAAAAAAGTTCATCATTAGTAGGGTGGTGAACAAAAAGTATACGACGTGCCTGAAGAACAGCGAAAAAAAATTAGCCAAAAAAGTAGTCGAATGTGTAGCCTATCTAACCATTATACACTTAATACAATTATAGCTAAAACCCAAATTTTAAAACTTTTCATGATCAAACAAACGAAGAAAAATGTAAGGCTAGTTTGATCATGAAAAGTTTTGAAATTTGGGTTTTAGCTATAATTGTATTAAGTGTATAATGGTTAGATACTGCAGTAAGGTTTCACGTGGACTAAACAGTACAACAACATTGCAGTATCTGACAGGAAAGTTCATTTGTATTCCTTTGGTGTTTTTACTTTGGATCACTTAAACCTAACCTTAAGCATCAGACGATTTCGGTTTTGTTTTCTAATTCGTGGTGGCATACCATACAGTTTAGATTAGCTTGTTTTCATGTTGTGTATCTTTTATCAATTACGGTTTGCATAAACCAATGGGGCAATAAATCGTTTAATCTTTACTCTCCGTCTTGTAGCTGGCGTTTGCTGATTGGGATTGTTGAATAATAACAATGTTTAAAACAATGTAAACCAATCAATCTGGTCGTTTAGAGTTCCCTAACCCTGAACCACTTGACCGATTAGAAAAGGCCTTACGGAACGGGTACATCTACGGAACAATAACTGAAAAATGAGCTGAGAATCAGCTTTCTAGGACAAACAATTTCATCGAGAGCGTAGTAGAAACGTGTCGTGCCAACAAGTACATTACAATAAGTCAAAAATTCAACGAAGGACCATTCCACCTCAAGCCCAGGATTTCTGATGTGTCATATCGGAAATAACTAAGAATTCGGACACACGTTCACCAAGTTCTATATCACTTGTATACTAAATTTGAGGGGGAAATATTGAAAGACAGCGGAAAAGTTAAGCATCGAAATTTCGGCTTTAACATGTGCAGTTAAGATCAAACCTAAAAGGTAAAAGGTTACGTAAAAGGTAATGAGTATGTGTTAAGCAAGGAAGAGTATATTTGGGATGAAAAGAAAATATATTCAATCGAATATAAATACTACTCGATCGAGCATTTTCTTGTGTATCAATTTATATTGGAAAAAATTCCTTCGCCGATAGCAATTACCAAAATATTTATTTTGAAGGGAACAATGCTGTTAACAACATTGTATGCAGCTATGGATTGTTATGTTCACTTGCGGTAACACCATTATGGCAATATTGATTTTTCATGTATTTGTGAAAATAGCAGTTCATTTTTTTTTAAATGCGGGAGATAGAGTGGTAGATTTTGAAACGAAAACCAAACAATTTTTTCGTGATAATGTTTTGTAATTGCCATAGCTGGCTTTTTGTTATTTTCTTTGTAAGAGTTTTTTGGTCATCTTCCTTCATACTGGCCGTAACTTAGGTTTTCCAAAAAATCTTCAGTCTGCATTTATTAACTTTACAACCTCTTAATGAAAATCAATTTTGCATGCAAGTTTTTTCGTAGGAGAATTATAAAACCGAAGGAGAGCTGGGTCATTGTTACAATGTGTGTAACTTTACCAGGATTGTAATCTTGCCTCTGTATTTATTTTGGCAAGTGCTTTTTAAAATTTGATTATTGATTCAATAGTACTGCACGTACAGTCAAATATTTACTTAAATGACAGACGAAAAACAACCCTAAAGAAATAACATTAAAACATGTATAATGCTGGATACTTACTGCAACATTTACACTTTGTCGACCCATCCCGATCTTCGTACGAGAAGCAACCTTTGCCACAAACTGGACGGCCTGAAAAGATTATTGTATGAGGATTTTACGAATTGTTGATCCTAATGAACAACGATAACGTATCCTTGCAGTCAGGTCCGTAACTTTGCTCGATGCGATTTGAAACCGCAAAAATTGTTAAACGCGCATGGATTAATGCATTCAGTTATTCTTAGCAGCACTAAAAAAAAAAAAAAACTCATTGCAATATTACCATCGTTCTGAATCAGTATGCAATTATTTTTTTTTTTTATACCATGGATAGGAGTTTCCATTTACAAAATGATAAGTCATTTTACTTGGTGGCAAAATTCAACATCTTTTTCTCCATTCGTTGGTCACCGTATTAAGTGTCCCTGTAACAAAAGAAACTACCTTTGCAGAATGAAAAATACATTAAAAAAAACGTGCTTAATTTGGAACTACAAGATACTAATCATGCCTTTTTAGGTGAAGCGAATTTAATGGAAGAAGTGAAACCGACAAACTTGCCAAAATTGACTAACTTGCCAAATTCCTAGTTCGCTCTCAAAGCGTAGATATAAACGGTTAGAGCCGTATGTATATTTCGACGTTTAAGATGCGGGCTAATGCCACGTTTAGAGAGGTAAAATGAGAGAATCCCGGAAATAATATCCCAAGAAACTATATCCCGGAAAAAATCCACAGAAAAAAACATCCCTCGGAAAAAATATTTCCGCAAAAAAATCGCCAGGAAAAAAAAAACACTATTCACTTTTAGCTATAGTGAGGGGTTAAATTTCTCAAGTGTGGCAACCCGGTACGGTACTAATACACGGTACTAATATTTAAACTGGACTAGCAACATTTTTGTTTAATAGTGTCCGCGGCCTATCTTGAGTTCTCCGCAGAACGAACACAGATAATCGATTGTACGTTTTCAGTAGCAGAGTGCCTTGTTGATATCCAAGATGGTTACAAAAACAATGGCGGCCATCGATTAAAGCCACGCCCTCCAGGAAGACGCAGCCGCTCACAAAATACTTGCAGGACTCAAGATAAACCGCGCACACAATAAAGTAAGTGTTTTTGAAGTATAAAATTCGTCTTACTAAAAAAAAAGAATTAAAAATCCTTCACAAACACTTACCTTAAAACAAAAAGACACACCGCGCTGTGGTGAAAGAGGGAAGCTTCCTTAGCTTGACTCATTTTGTTTGCGTTGTTTTCTTTTAGTTTTTTCCTTTGAATTGGAGTTCAAATTGGAGTTCGTTTCGTTCAAGTGAACTCAAACTGGTTTATCATGTGTGTGTTCATTCTTCGCGCAATTTTGTTTGTAAAAATTTAGCCCGAGACTATTACTTGATGGCAAAACACTAGCATGTGACTAGATATAGCGTGCGTCAGCTTGTAGTTAAGTCTTCATTGTTGCATGCAGTTGTAGTAACCGCGGTAAACAATCGAGGAAAACAATTTTGAAAGAATAATTCAACTGGCCTCCCTACGCCCGCATCGAAGAACTAAACAAGTCGTTCAGTTATGCCGGCCACCCAAGTTTGAGGCTGTAAAGGCCTGAAAATTACAGACTTTTCTCCCACTAAATGCGGGAATCTGTTCTTCCACCCATCACACTGATTATTTGTGCGTTGTTGATCAGTACTAAAAAAAAATAAGTAAGCTAAAAGTGAATAGTGGTTTTTTTATGATGATTTTTTTCCGGGGATATTTTTTTCCAAGGGATATGTTTTCCGGGGATATTTTTTTCTGAGGATATTTTTCCGGAATTTTTTTTCCTGGGTATATTTTTTCCGATTACCAAATGAAATAAGCACCTACGTTTCGTCTTCTCTGCCTGTATCTCGTTTTTAAAGTTCAATCGTTCTACATCCTTCGTAGATGTGAAAGGATAGGTAGGATTTTTATCTTTTCATGCACGCACGTTGGCTTTAATTTAATTAGTACTGTAGGGGGAACAAGGTTGCTGAATAGGTTATCATGACCATCTCATGTGGAACCCAACCGGAAGTCTGACCGGCTCATGTGGAACCCAACCGGAAGTCCTGCCTCATTACATTCTTGCGCATTCAGGACGAGAGAGGACCTGGATAACCGCCGTGTAGTAGCATATCAAACATCCTACGAATTTTCTAGCAAAATTCTTCCTCTCCGTCGCGCAATGACCTCATTAGTTAAAAAGACGTTAGTCTTATATTTCCTTTGTTTAACTTGATTTCAATCTGCGAATATTACACTTTTTTTATTTGAGTAAATAACTTAATTACTATAGTCTTACATTCTTTTAAAGGTGGACAGGGAGCGGCATAACAAGCGACCTCTTTTCGAATGCATTCCGCTCCATCACTGCAAGCGTTTTTGTCCTACAAAGAAAGTACATCGCAAACTTTTAATCTTTTCAGTCACTTACACAAAGACACAATTAAAAAAAAAATAGTACTGTTACAAAACTATCTCATTTGACCTTCAAGATTGACTCAACGAAATTTTTTTTTAATCTGTAAAAGTCTATTATCATATTGTCTAAATGCACTTAAATATGCATGCGTATGCAAGCCCAGTGTGGTCTCTTTACTTATTGAGTGATACTGAACGAAATGAAGCCCTCTAGAAAGGCTTCACAAAACGTTTCGCATATTTGCTAAATTTGCCGTATCGGACTTGCTTCATCCTAAAGATCTACTCACCTGAGTTGTGTCTTCTTATAGGGGGACTTGTATCTGACATACAACGTCTTGCGTAATCAAATCGTTAATTGGACACCATTCGGCAAAAATATGTCAAGCCACATGAACATATTGTTGAGATAACGAGCGTTAATGTTCTTTATTCGTTAAAAAATACAGTGTTGCAGTAGCATTACTGTTCTTCTATAAAAAAAAAACAGTCATGTTATTACAACACTGTATTTTTTAATGAATAAGAACATTAACACTCGTTATCTAAAAAATACGTTTATGTGGCTTTGAAACATTTTTGCAGAATGGTGTCCAATTGAACTTTCACTTTTTCTGCTTGATGGGTGAATGGTGTACTCGAGTACTTGCAGAGCGCCTAAAGTGGTGTCACATAAAAATATTCATCCCAAAATATTTCAGCTAAAAAATAGTGACACCATTTTAAGTAGGTCTTCAAGACGCAATTGACTTCTTACTGCTTCCGAACCCGAGATGTTACAAGCCTTAATTTTTAAGAAACATTTACCAGCAGTTATTTTTAGATTCTTTGAACGTTGAGTTAGAACTTGAGGAATTCAACCTATAGGTGTTGGTGGACTAAAACAAGCAGGGTCAGCGACTACCTAGTCACAACCGGTCTTCTGTACACTCTTTCGGGTCACTTCCGCTTCATACTTCCGGTTTTAAAAATTAGTTTTAACTAATTTCTGGACGTTGAATCTAATTGTGAAGACCGCTTGTCTCCACCTGGTACCCTTCCAGAGACGATGAGCTCATTTGTTGGCTACTTCTGTGCCACTTCCGCTTCATACTTCTGTTTTGTTTTTTAAATTCATTTTATATAATTTTTGAACGTTGAATGTAATTGGAAGACCGTTTGTCTCGATCTGTTACCCTTCCAAAGACGGACTTATTTGTGGGCCACTTCCGCTTCATACCTCTGTTTTATTTTTTTTATTCGTTTTGACTAATTTTTGGACGCTGAATGTAATGGTGAATTCTGTTTGTCACTATCTTACCGTTCCATGTGTGATGGGTTCACTTTTCGGCCACTTACGCCTCATACTTCCGGATTTTTTTTTTAATATTGATTTTAAGTAAAGTTTAGACGTTGAATCTAATGGGGACAACTGTTTAACTCATTCTGGTGCCGTTCGCTGTACAGAAGTCTACAATCGAGATGTTTTGCAGTGTATCGACTTGATTTTCAATACCACGTCCGTATGGACGTTAAAAACGATTCATTCTTCTGCAAACAATGCTCGTCAGGAATCGGCACCTATGGGTGCCATCCACTCTAAGAAAATGGAGCTTTGCAACATTGTTTTAAACAGTTGTCCTTATCTATCATCCTCTAGGCTACTATACAAAACATACTTCAGATTTCTACAAATATCAGATTTCTACCAATATTAAATCTGCCATCACTCTTCACTCTTTCCGGAAAGAACTTTTTGCATACACCTTGCAAAACGCATCTACTGTAATTCCGTAGAGAGACATCAAAATTTAACTAAATTACAAATTTTTCTTCTTTTTCATTTTCCTAGTTTTTCTCTTTCTGTCGGTGATTTTCGTCATGTTTGTCCCCACCTTGTCCTTGTCATGTTTCCTTGTCATGTTACCTTGCTTTCCTTGTCGTGTTTCCATTCATCCTCGTCATGTTTCGTTTTTCCGTTTTTGTTTTTGTCTTATGGTTAGGTCTTTACTATGTGTCTTGCTTCAACCTGCACTGATTTTATTTGACTAATCTGTTATCATTAGTGTTTTTCCTTTGGCGTAAAAAAGACCTCGGTCTTATCGTAAGATCTAGTCTCATTTGTAAATATATACACAATAGAAGTCATTTCTGATTCTGATTCTGATACATTTTTCGACGACATTGTTACCACTGAATCCATTTCCGCTGTGACACCATAAGCAGTGCCATGAACTCCTTGGATTCTCCCTGACAGTTTACCGTTGAACATCCCGATTGCCATGCTTCATGACCTTCTTAGATCGATCCTCTCCGTCAATGCTGCCAGTCAGGGGCGGATTTTTTAACGGGGGGGGGGGGGTGGGGACGGAAAGCCCCCTTCCCCCCCCCCCCGGGCCTTCGACATCAAGAGGCCTTCATGGGCCTTCATCGTAAAAGGGGCCTTCATTCCCCAAGCAGTATAAAGGTCTTCAGAATTTTGGGAAGGGAGGGAGCCTTATAGGGTTTCGCCCTCCCCGCCCCCCAGGGTATTTCCCTAAATCCGCCACTCCAGCCCCTACCGAGACGACAGAACCAGATGCCTTCATTTCTCATCATCCAATTCACACGAAAGTAGACTCCCTCAAAAACTGAAATGAAACGTTCTGCCGACCGTACCCAGATACTTCCACAGCTGTACAAGCAGATTCAGGGCTTTAATCTGAAAATTTTCCAAAAACGCATAAGCCAGTCGCCCTGCTTACCAAAGTTTGTAACCCATGCACTGTCCTCTCCCCGCCCCTTTCTCCCCTCCTCACTTCCCATCGCCATTCCTCCCACCCATCCCTTCCCATTCCCCAACCCTTATTACTCTGTCGTGCCCTTCGTACTCTGAGGGCGCGTTTACGCAACAACTCGCTTTTGCATTCTCGCCGCTAGAATTTAATCGCGATGCAAAGGTGTCGTTGCCATGATTAACAACGCTACCTGGATTAGCTAAATACGACATCGTTTGCGTAAATGCTTGCAGTCTTATAATTCGTGACAGTAAGATAAAGAATTCCTTCTGACGAAACAATTTTCTCAGTCACTTCTAAACTCAATTATTGACTCGTTTTGTTGCGAACTGGCAGAGATAAAACCGCTGCCATGTTGGAATTTCAGATGATTTCTAGCTTCTAGCGCGAAAATGCAAAGGCGAGTTGTTGCGTAAAAGCGCCATAATTCTCCTTTTGTGTACCGTCCTCCTCCTGGCACTCGTGCCCTTCCATCTGACCCCTCCCCCCCATCAACAAATTCAGCCTCTACCAATCTTTTCTTCCGTTCCTCCCTGCCTTGCATTAAACGGGCTTTATGACTCTGTCTCCAAAATCTTAGCCGACTTACACCCCTAAGAAGAAAATCCTACTTGACTTCTGGTATCAACAACAAGCTGAACACACCTATGATCGTTGCAAGACTGCAGATATCGGATTTGCCATTCCTTGCTCTGCATGCACTATACGTTACATCGACACTTCCGGTTTGATGTTATGTGAAAGAATTTCAAAACGCCGCACCGAAGTGAATTCCAACACAAAAACCGACTCCACAGCCAAGCGCTGCAATCATACTACAGACTTACCCCTTCCTCCTGAAGCAACTGCGTTGCATAAAAAATCTCATAAAGGAGTCAAATACCAATCAGAAAAATATGAGATGACCAAGAATTGTACTTTTATTACTAATGACCCACACTGAACGCTACACCTGAAAAAATGGGTACACCCTTCCACAGTCGTATTGTGGCTTCTCCCAATGACGTCACACAATATCATGAAGATGGCTGAATCCATGGGAGTTCGTGTGTTTCAACAAAGGCTCTGCCTGCTGTCTTTTTTGTGTTTTATTATGACTTCTGAAGATGGAGCTGTGCGTTATAGCACTGAATTAACGAGTATATGTTTATCCTGTGCGAGAGAGTGCAGGTGAAGATTGAAACATTGTTTGCAGTAGGGTTATGCACGTTTGGAATTTAGTGTTATCATAACCATACCCAAAAATGTGATGCAGTTTATCGTATACGTAAGAAGGTTGCCAGTTAACCCTTGGACTTGGCTGCATTATTTCGCTGTGGTATTCATGCAACGCAGTGATGAATGTAGTACAGCAATAGGATTCAAACTTAAAATCAGTTGGAATGCTTGAATGAGGTTGATACTTGATACCTGAAGATAGCTGATTGCATTGGTGCAGGGGATATGGGATTGTAAGGCGACTTGAATATAAAGCGGTTTATGGTTATGCGCTCACAAATTCAACATTACCGCCTCGATTGTAAGGCGGATGAGGTTCGCCCAATATTCTGACAGTGCCACTCTTACCAATATAGTTGGTACCATAGCACAGTCAATGTTGATTCAGAATTATATTTATCTTGATATAGGTTTTTTTTTCCAACTGTGGCTTCCATAACAAATGGTTAAGATCTGGTGTATTCAAACTTCAAAATCGGTCAAAATTTGAGCGAGTTATGGATTTGGACGCGTATATAAGACAAAAATAAGATGAATATAAAATAAAATAAGCGCGCTTGCAAGTCAACAGGTTAAAATAACATTATGAGTGCTATTTGGTGAGTAAGGGAAGGAAGAATTTAAAAGAAATGCTTACGGCACATGGGTCAACAACATCTGAAACAAAAAGAAAAATAAATCCATGTAAGTAAATGAAAGGTACCAAAATAATGATAGTTTTCAAAAGCTGCTTCTTATATTATGAAACAGTAGCGTCACATTCCGTGCATTTCTTTTCTCTACAGTGGTGTAGCTCCTGCTGCAGTTTGCTGCCTACAACGCCATGGGTAGTTTCTGGCAATAGATAACCAAAAGAAACAGCGAGCCGCCAACCATGCTGTAAAAAAATGGTCTTGCCAACTCCAAACGATTGCCGCTATTGCTCAACTTGCTGAAAAATGTCCTTTCGGTAAGGGTAGTGCCTATTTGGAATGCCCTTGGGGTTGAAACCGTAAATGCAGCTTCCGTGGCTTTGTTCCGTAGAATGCTTAACTCCGAACCCTTGGAAAATTTTCTTAAACGGCCTCTCTCTGTTTCCAACTAAATTTAAGTTTTTTGGGGGGCTTCTTCTTTTAACTGTGGATCGGTGTAAGCGGCTTCCCAGCCCTTCCGGCTTCCTTCCGCTGGTTGTAGGCGGTAAATAGGTATATTATTATTATATTATATTATAAAAGGTGCTAATGGCCATCGAAATAAACAAGGTATAGAATATTAAGGTATCGGCTTAATTGCGTTACTAACAAGTTACTAAAATGTGTAAAAACGCAACATTATGGTTTTCGATTACAGCCGCTGTAGTTATAAACGCACAGCTCTCTCACCGGCACGCAAGCTTGTGGCTGGTACCAGCGTTAGGGCACGTTTATGCAACGACTCGCCTTTGCATTCTCGCAGCTAGAAGCTAGAAATCATCTGTTTAGCAGCGGTTTTAGCTATGTCGACTCGCACTGAAAACGCTGGATAACGAGAGTTCAGAAGCGACTGTGAAAATTTCGTCAGGAGGAATTCTTTATCTTATTGTCACGGATCATAAGACTGCAAGTATTCATTCAAACGACGTCGAATTTAGCTAATCCAGATAACGTTGTTACCATGGCAACGGCAACTTCGTCAATGCGATTAAATTCTAGCTGCGAGAATACAAAAGCGAGTCCTTGCGTAAACCCGCCCTTAGGCACCTAACGCGCGCCGTGCACTGTAGACGCACTTACGCACTGCAAGTCAAAACACCAGTAACTGGGTGTTACAGCACGACTGTGTTTGCAGTGGGATAATTTATTTTTTTGGTGAGAAGTAACCATCTAGTTTACGGTGCCAAGCTAGCGCCTATTTTGTTATTGCACGGATGATGATCTAGTACTGAAAGACACGTCAGTTGCGTACTGAGGAACTGCACCATGGTGAAGGCAAAAGCAACGGCCATCTTAAACATGAAGAACACAAACGTGCGGATTATGAATCTGTTATCCACTTCTGGCAAAGTAAACCTTGCATAAGGCCGGGTTTACGCAACCACTCGCTTTTGCATTCTCGCAGCTAGAAGGTAGAAATCACCTCAAATTCCAACATGGCGGCGGTTTTATGTCTGCCGCCTCGCAACGAAAACAACAAATAACGTGAGTTCAGAAGCGTTTGGGAAAATTGTTTCGTCATGAGGAATTCTTTATATTATTGGCACGGATTACAAGACTGCAAGTATTTACTCAAACAATGTCGGATTTAGCTAATCCATTTAGCGTTGTTACCATGGCAATGTCACCTTTGCCATCGCGATTGAGTTCTAGCAGCGAGAATGCAAAGGCGAGTCGTTGCATAAACGCGCCCTAACGTGCTACTTGGGTGATCATTTCTGGTTATTATAACAGAGAATACCTTGCCCTGGCCACGAGCCCTCTGCAACTATCCGAAAATTTTAACTTTCGTACATGCACCTCCTTATGGGCCAGTACGGACGACATGCATATACGAAAGTTAAAATTACAGCCCAGTTGTCGAAATCCAGCTATACTCCAGCGTAAAAACACGATGATACACAAGCTCTTAGTTTGTTCAGAACCACCCGTAAGTCACACTTGTATAGAGCAGTGACATTTGCCGCCGTATTGGCACCAGATTGGCACCAGTATGGGTTTTGGAGGGCATAACTACAAGGTGCACTACAGAAAAATGGAGGGAAAAACAACGGAAGAGCAGATTTCTTAGGCTTAAAATAACGTTGTGTTCTCCTACAACAAAAATCGCGCGTTTTAGGTCTAAGAAATCACCCATCACAGCATCGGCTTCAGTATGACGCCCTTCTGTTTCTCTCTGCAGTGCCCCTTGCAGCTAACCCATTAAGGTTCCAGCATAGAGTTATATACAATAATACTATGTCGTGTCACTGCTCTATACAGGTTAGTGAAATTGATTTCGCGTGAAGGGCAATTTTGGCCATTTTTTAACTGCATCGTACATGCAGTAAAATAATTGCACGCATTCAAACGGAATACCTTGCATGGGTTTAAATTAGACATCAAATTCCCTAATTTTTGAATCATCTGAATTGCATAAACTATATCATAAAGGAGTCAAATACCAAATAGTAAAATATTTCTGTCAGGCTATATATAGTGATAGAAATCGGTGTGGATACAAATTGGATAACAGCATGCAGACTAAACACCAGGGAACCCTTCAAATCGGAACGCTGGCCAAACAGACTTCTAAAATTGACGATTCTTAGGAACCAGGTACTTTCTCCCACACGAGGACGTTAGTTACTACCAAACGTAGTCGCCACACGAAAATGACACACTGGAGCGGATTAAGTGCTGGGTGAGCAGAGCAGGGCAACAGCCTGGGGTGCCGGTTGTTGGAAGAGACGCCAAAATAAGGTCAATTTTTTTTTTAACTAAATAAGTTTCATTGGAGTTTATTGAATTTTATTGGAGCTATCATTGAAAAAATCAGCTAAAATTGAGTAATTCAGATCTTCAAACTGATTAATTAATAATTCAAAATATAGAGCAGCGTCATGTGACGTCATATTGGCTACAAGAGAAATAACTGCAAGGGGCACTAGATTAAAATGGAGGGTTAAACAACGGCACTTCTAGTCAAGGCAGTGCTTTGAGAGCAGATTTCATAGGCTTAAGAAAACGTTGTTTTCTCCAATCCCTTATGCTGCTAGGTTGTAATTGGAAAATAAAGATTCCACTTCCTTAAAAATGTCAGCAACACTGCCAACAAATCGACAAAAATCGCGCATTATAGGCCTAAGAAATCCACTCTTAACAGCATTGTCTTCAGTAAGACGCCATTCTTTCCCCCCCCCCCTCCACTGACCCTTGCAGCTATCCCAGTTACCGGCTCCACCATAGAGTTATATACAATAATACAACGTTGTGTCAATACCCTATAAGACGAACATTTTCGTTCAGCTATGAGAAATAGCTAGACGAAAAATTTATCAATAATTGTATAAAAATTAAATCAAAAGGATATGTCTTTATTTAATACTTAGTACGTTGTACTCTGGTGAAAGTTCCGTTGTTAAGAGAGAAACGCTAAAACCCAAAATACGGTTCAAAAGCAAAAGAATCGAGGAGGGGCACTAAGAAGGAAGGGAGGGGTGCTAAAACTCCAGCTTTCTCTGGCGGAAAATTCACCTTGATCCGCCACTGCATTCGAAAATGATCTGTTCCTTCCCTGCGATTTTTTAACTTGTATTGTATCAATCATGAGTGGTTCGATTTCCGACTCCACAACGTCAAAAAGAAATAAACCACTGAGATCTTTGCAGACACGATTTTGGGCAACATAGATAAGTCTTTCAAATTTTACTATCTTGTTAGTCGACTTTGTATCCAGTAGATATCGCTGCCGTTTAAAATCCTTTGCTTGAAAACCACACAGATTTGAATGCCGAAACTTCGATTAGGTATTTTTAAACATGTTGAACTCGGTGGCTTTTTATTGATATAGTGCACGAATGTGAGAATATTTCGCGCAAGAAACTGGTCTGGTATCTGTTTCAAAAAGCCGGACCTCCAGAAAATTTACCGGACCAAACGTAAATTTAATTTTTAAGACTTTAATACAGAGTCCAACGGCTTAAAAATAGCTTTTTCGTTAAGATACGAACCAGCTTAACTAATATTTACCTGGTGATTCTAAATCGACACGAGAAGTTGGGTAGAAGTAGCTTTTTTGTAGTGACAATGAGAAGAAATGCCCTTATTTTGAATTGACTGTCTGTCTGTTTGTTTATTCATTTATATTTTTGTGGGGGAGAACACCCGTTGTTGTTACCGCCTCCAAGTAAATCCATGAATTCTTAAGAAAATTTTTTTTTTAAACCGAGTTACTTACCTAGCCGCGAGAGAAAAAAGCAGTCCATATCACACATGCATATCCCCAACAAACGATGACATCACTACGTGTTTACAACTTGGCTGCCGTTGTAACGTTACAGTGCTAATGTTATTCTCTGTTGGTGTTACTCCGCAAGTTTTATTCTGTTTTCGGTTGATGACTGTTGTAAATGATAACACAATTAAGGAAAAACAGTTATAATTTCTTTTATTTGAGCGAATGGTATTTTGTTTTCCGAAATGTTTTACCCGGACCGTTAAATTTTCTCAATCCCCGGCCGTCTCAAAAAAATTACCAGCAGCGTACAGTGAGCAAGTGGGGTAACCTCGCACCCCTGTTCTATGGTGTATTTCCTTAGAATTATTTTAAAACAAATTTGCGTTCAAAAATACAATGCACGTAGGCTATCACAGCAAGTTACGAGACAGTTTAGGTGACGTCAGATGATGATCAAGAGATACAAGCAGCTCTTCCAGCTTCTTTCTAACA